>AYEL01063069.1:0-19585 GCA_000484575.1 Olivierus martensii
AGTTTATAAATTTTAAAGCAAATTTATAGACTGAAAATGCTTTTATTTTTAGCTTATATTGAATTTATAGTTTGGTGCTTGGAATGTTTTTCTGAGGAACCCTTCAATTTTCTGTCGATAAAATTATGTTGTTACCATTAATAGGCCCAAAAAATTTCAAATTGATTTTAACGGTATACTTTACCTGGTTTTACGGACGTGCAAGTCTCACTTTTGAGTTGGCTACCATGAAATTTGCAGTGGTAGCCAATTGTCTAATCAACTTTTTGAAATTTGTCAAGCCCTGTATAATGTTAAATATTATAATTGTATATTCTATAATTCTATTGAAAAGAGAATTTTTTAACTTTATAACATGATCTTGATTCATCAGTGATGTCATGACATGCATCATCAAAGATGAAGCTACCATATATACTCAAATATAAGCCAATCTGTGTATAAGCCGACCCCCCGACTTCGGAGTTTGAAAATCAGTAAAAATGTGTAACCCGTGTATAAGCCTATAATGACTTTAACACTTAAAATTTGATAAAAATTTGAAAACAATAAATTACATGATCTTTGATTTTTAGTTACCGATATATTAATGCTATTTGCCAAAATAAATATCTTATTGAAACTTTAAATATATACATATAAAATAAATCATTATAATATAGACACCAATATATCAATTTAAAAGGTAAAATTTTACTTTACCCAAAGCGATTGAGCGCGTCACGCCGCATATTCCAATCTGCTGGATTATTGTTGAGAATTTCTGCACTGCGGTGCAGAAATTCTCGACAATAATTCAGCTAAAGTGATCCAACACAGCACGCCTACATAAGATCCTTGGATTATTGTCAAGAATTTCTGTGTCGCGGTGCATCAGGCAGTGCAACGTCACCTATCTGATGCACTTATATAAATGCAGGTTGGATTTAGTGGCACGACGCGCTCAATTGCAACAGGTAAAGTAAAATTTTACTCTGAAGCGAGATTCATGTCGGTGTATGACATTTTTGTTAGGATGACATAACTTCAGAAAATATCAAGTTAACGATTTTTATAATTTATATAAAAATATTTTCTTTTTATTGTCGTTATTGAATAATTGTTTTCTTTTCTAAAAAAAGTTCATATTATCACAGTAAAAATTCCATTAGAATATGTCTATGTCACACGGCTCCCAAGAGACTGTTCAAAGTTTCGTTTTCCCTATAGTTGAGTTGAATTCATATTCAAATCTTTGATCGTATTTTAAAATGAGTGGATCACTGTAACGATGACGTCACATACTGTTAATCTATTTTTATACATAGCTGTCATCATTCTCTACTGATTTTTGTTACCTCAGAACAGATATCTACATATCTGTACAGTAAAACTTGAAATCTCTGCATATATGACAAAATTAATGAAACTGCATTTATGTTTTCACTATGTTTGTGAATGGTTAGTGGATGGTTAGTATTTTGATCTATAAAAACTGAACAGCATTCATGATACTAAATTTGATGATGAATATTTTGTGGACACAGCAAAATATAGGTATTGAGTTTTATCATAAAATATATAGATGCTTATTTTAAGGTGAAAAAAATCAGTTGTAAGAGATAATTATAAGGAAAAATAGAATTATATATTATATGGATATTATAGAATATTATATATTATAAGATTATACATTATATGAAAAAATAGGATTTTATTTCTTAAGATTTACTTATAAATAAATTAGTAATATAATGTAAAATAAATAATGATTTCCTTTTAAATTATGGAGCATTAATTTTGAAGTGATGTAATATTTTACCTGATTTTTCTGTAATGGTGTTACTTTTACAGTCAAAATCTTTGGAGTTGATTGTATAGAAGCCGCTTGTATTATGCTGTTTAATTAGTTATAAAGAATATTTAAAAATTATATAAAATAAATACTATAAATAAAATAATATAAATGCATCAAATATATATATATGAAAAATTTTCTAAACTAATTAAGCATAAATTTAGATTATCTAATCTGATTTTTTAAGTAATTAAAATTAATATTAAATCTAATATATGAAATAGGCATACAAGTTGAGTGTCCCCAATTTGAAATATATGAAATGGAGGATTAAGAGAAATGAGAAAAAAATTCAGATTTTCAGAAAAATTTCTTTTTACTGGATATAAAAATTAAGAATATAAACACAACAAACAATGTACAGTGGGTTATCAGTTAACGAACAGTTCGGATAACAAACACTTTTTCGAATGATTTTTATGTTCGGATAACAAACACTTCGCAGAACAAACTGTGGAACACACAGACCGACGGAATGACAGGTCAGCCCGATGATAACGAACACTTCGCAGAACAAACTGTGGAACACACAGACCGACGGAATGACAGGTCAGCCCGATAGCTGCGCGGTAAAGCTCTGGCTTAACATTCTGGAGGATCCAGGGATCCCATTCCTCCAATTTTTCAGGAGGGATTTGGGTCCGACCCGTTGAAACCCATCCTTTCGGTTGATTCCATCATGGAGTATTGGTCAGCCTGTGATGATGGCGGCTCTATAAGTGGCCGCTTCCAGATAAAAATATGCATGAGAATATTTCGGCTTAACTAATCTAACGGAATGACAGGCTTATTAGGCCTTTCCATGAGGATATTTAGCTTAACTAACGTAACGGAATGACAGGCTTAGACCTTGCGCATTCGTGGACTTATAGGTAAGGATGGAAGAACAGTAATTTTTCCCGATTAAAATGAACTCGGACTTATGGATAAGGATGGAAGAACAGTAGTTTTTCCCGATTAAAATGAACTCGGAGATGTAAAACAAAGATTTATTAAAGAAGGTAAGATTTTACAATTTTTTGGTGTTAGAATGGCACTCATACCATTGTTGAGGTCAATAGGCTTGGGGATCTCTACAACGAAAATGCTATTAATTACTTCCAAAAAATCCTGAAGAAGAGAGAAAAGCAATCGATATTGGACAGATTCTCTATCGGAAAATAAACATATTAATGAAATGCAAGATTATGTATGTATATATTATTGTTATTACATATAAATAAACATAGTAAGAAATTATATAATTTTTTATTTATGTTTTTTTGGGTCTCCGGAATGGATTAATCAAATTCCCATAAAAACCTATGGTAAATTGATGATCGGTTAAAGAACAATTCAGATAATGAACATTGTCTTGAACGGATTATGTTCGTTAACCAATCACCCACTGTAAATATATTTATTTACCATCTTTGAAAGAATCTTATCATTATTACCCATAGAGTTATCATCATTAGATCTCTAACATTTTTTAATGATATAAACAGTACACAAAATAGTTAATCACAGATACCTGAAACTGACAATGCCTGACAATTTTCTAAATCCCGACAATATACCATGGCTATGTATGCACTATTGCATCATCTTTTATGGCACAAATCATGGTGATAGTTCTATCCCAAAAGACTCTCTGCTGTGAAACAAAGTTACAGATTTTGGAATATTTCAGAATTTCATACTGGGGATATTCAACCTGCACTAATATATTTTCCTGTATCATTTGGTAATATATTGTATTTTCTCAATTCTAAGATGTGCCATCAATTTACAAATTTACTCATAGACATATCAAATCAAATACTGCTTATACTTTACTTAATTATGTGAACCTGCAGAGATTAAGCACTTATTAGCAGTTAAGAATAAATTTATTTACGAGTAACAAACATTTTCAGCTATTCACCATCTTCAGGTTACAAATATTGGAACATAATAAAAAAATCGAACATCAGAATGCAATTGATATTCATCATCTTCAGGTTACAAATATTGGAACATAATAAAAAAATCGAACATCAGAATGCAATTGATTTATTATAGCAACAGTTTAAAAATGACATAAAATAGTCTTAAAAAATATATAAGATAAATTATTTGTATAATTAATAACATCAATATCATTTAAAAATTCAAATAAAAAGATTTTTCAAGGGGATAAATGTGTGTAAATGTGTGTGAATGTGTGTGTGTGTGTGTGTGTGTGTAAAAAAATTTAAATAAAAAGATTTTTCAAGGGGATAAATGAATGAATGAATGTGTGTGTGTGTGTGTGTGTGTGTGTGTGTGTGTGTGTGTGTGTGTGTGTTCTTATTAATGTGTAGAGACATAATTGTCATCAATATGTCTTTGGAATATGCAAATTCTCCTGTCTGTCTTTTAAACAGTTTTGTTTTTCTAGTGCACACAACCACACTGGGGAAAGATCTTGTGCTGGTCTATCTATCATTGAGAATATTTTGGTTCTTCTGCTTGGCTAATATCTCTAATAATTCAGTGATTAAAGTTTGTCTAGGTGCATAAAATAGTTTTAGAATTTTTGCTTTGTCCCAGTGTATCTTCAAGTCTGTTGTGTACAACTCCATGTCCAGAGCAGTAGACAGTTTTTCTCTAATTATGTCTTGCTTATGTTCTTCAAGTTTTTGCGAGAGGTTCCTTTTTGTTACCCCAATGTAGGATGCAGCTTGTCAAATTTTCTGATATTGGACTGGTATTGAATAAACGCCTGACTTTTCTTCCTCTGTTAGGGGGTTCTTGTCATTATGTAGGAGATTGAATAGATTTCGCTCTCTTTTGGTTGCCTGTTTGCTTTCATGTTTTTTGCTATCTTATTTACTATATTAAAGTTTCTCAGGTTATATGGTATAGGCAAGAAGGAGTCAAATGTCAGCTGGATGTTGCTCATCTGCGGACTGTTGCTTTGTTCTAACATGTGAGCTTTTTGTACTGATTTCAGTACATCCTCTAAAAGAAACTTTTTTTATAACCATGCTTGTATCCTGCATTCATGATGTAGTTGATTTCTTGTTTTCTGTCTTCCTGGTCAGTACAATATTTGACCATTTTACTAAAGAGGGACCTAAAGGCAGCCTTTTTGTAATTGACTGGGTCTCGAGACCAGTTTGGTATCATCACCGGCTCATATGATGGTTTTCTGTATACTCTTGTCTTCAGAGTACCATTTACAAGGGAAATTTGATATCTAGGTAATGTATTTCTTGGATGCTCACTTGTTCTTTCTTCAAGGAGAGTCGGTGTGGTTCAGGTGTGAATGTGTCTGCAAATTCATTGAGCCTATCATTGTTCGTTCATATTGCCAGTATGTCATCCTTAAATCTAATGTAAAATTTTAAAGTGGGCTGGAAGTGCAGTAGGAAATGTTTTTCTAGTAATCTTAGAAATACCTCAGCTAGAGGTATACAATTGGGCTGCCTGTGGGAACATCTATGATTTGTTGATAAAATTTACCTTTGAACACAGTTTTTATCTACAAACTGCAGGTGTTTTCATACACACATTTTTCCAAAAATATATAAATTCATCTTATTTTTTTAAATTTATTTCCAAACCTAATTCTCTTTCAAGATCATAAATTAATGCATCTTAAAAGATGTCTAATTATAGAAAGAAAATCTTTATTATGTAAATAAATTGGATTTTTAGTTTTAATTTACAGAATAGATTTAAACTTATTTCATAATTAATGTAAATAAAGAAAATAGCAAGATTATCATCATCAATAGAGTTATTAGCCAGAAATCACTCCTTACATAGATAGAAACTACATAATGTGATCGTAATGGAACAAGTATGTTCAACAGATATGAACTTTGAGGTTTTCTTTGTGAAAAAAGAACTAAATTTAATTCTGTATATGTATTAATGTGAATAATTTTTAAGAAGATTCAGAATAAATATTTATTCCAAACCTAATTTTTAAATTTTTGTTCAGGAATGTTGGTGAAATTAGAAAGCTATAAACAGTTTTTCCTTAAACTTGAATTCGATATATAGGCCAATTATTACGGCAGTTGTGTTTCAGGCTACTGCTGTAAAATGAATCATAGCCTCTTTTTATTTGTTAATGCATATAAAAGCCTAAAAACATATTTACACTATTATTCATTACAATAGCATTAGGCTTGAAAAATTTGGCAAATGGCCACATTTAAAAGCATTCATATATTACCTTAGAGGATCCAGATTCAATTCTGGGTCTCACTTCTTCAGTTTTTCAGGATAGCTCTGGACCTGGATCATCTGTCTGTTAATTTACATTTTATATATCTAAGTATTATTTTCTAGTTAATTCTTATTTTGAGATATTGTATAGAATAAAGGCATGGAATATAATTGAGAAGGGCTGTATTAATGAAATGCCATAAAGTGAGGTATGTCCACATCTCAAATTCTATGCATCACAGGAAATTGATTTAGATCAGGGGTGTCCAACCTTTTGTCTTCTTTGGGCTACATTTGGAGAAAAAATTTGTCTCAGGCTGCACATAAAATATGCTAATACTAACGATAATAGTTAACAAAAAAGTTAGTAAATAATGTACAGTCAGTGATATCCACCATGACAAATAAGCAAAAATGTCTTAACATAATAATCTTTGATTTCTTTTCATTCAGAAATTTTTTAAATCATTGAGCTGGTCAAGGAATTTTAATCACTGAAATAAGAAATATTTTAGAAAATAGAAATAGGAGATAGGCATTTAAGTAATAAAAATTTAATTAACTTCATTAAGTACATAAAAATCTCAATGTTTTAAGGAAGTTTACGATTTTATATTGGGCCACATTCAATACAGCACTGGGCCACGAGGCCCGCGGGTTGGACAGCCCTGATTTAGATACTATTAGAACACAAACTAAATATATTTTTTATGATATACAAAAAGTGATAAGATATCATTTAAATAAGTGAGAAAATATGTTTTTTATAATTTACAGTAAACTTAGTAAATTTTCAATTCAATTAGTGATTGTGTTTTCCCAAACTTTTTGCCTTCTGTACTCCGTCTCACTCTCAACTGATAGTGACGTCACGCGATCTTCGGTTGTAACTATCCGCTTCAAAAATAAATCGCAGAATTATTTTCTTTACAATAGGTTTTAATTTCAAATCAAGTACGTAGTTTTTAATACTTTTTTATAGTTGTAAATAATTTCAGTAATGTACTGGTGACAATCACCGGATAGAAATATAGATCTAGCGAATAAGGACAAAAACAAAATGAAGCAGAAAAAAATCATACAAAATGAAAACAAAAATATTGGATTGTTTTATATTTAATATTTTAATTATATTGAAAAAATAATTGCATTTGTTTTACAATTGCTGACAGTTTTTACTCAAATAGTTTTTCAATGCACACAAACAGTTTATTTGTTTATCTGCTAAATGGATTCTGTGTACAAAAATTCCATTTCTGGAAATTTTGTACCCAATCTTATGTAGACATATAAGAGCATTTTGGCTGATATTACTCACTTACTTTATACATGTCACAATATTTGAATATCTAGACCAGTGGTTCTCAATCTTTTTTCTGTTGAGGAACACATTTTAATATTTTAATTCTCAACCTTTTTTCTGTTGAGGAACACATTTTAATATTTTAAAATTTGGCAGCAGCCTAAATATTTTAAATAATAATTTAGATTTAACAACAAATTTTTATTATCTAAATATTTTAAATAATAATTTAGATTTAACAATAAATTTTTATTAACTAAATCTAAATTATTATTTAATATATTTAACAACAAATTTTTTTAACATTTTAAATAATAATTTAGATTTAACAACAAATTTTTGTTTGCAGATTATAAATACAATAATCTGTAAACAAAAATTCGTTGTTAGATCTAAATTATTATTTAAAATATTTAAGTGTGCCGCCAATTACATTCAGATTACAGATATACTCATACACTGGATCATTAAATGGCGGGCCTTATTAAGTTATAGTACCATCTTCGGATTTTGTCTTTTTAGAGAAACTATAATTTTAATTTAATTTTTAAATTATGAATAACGACAAAAATTTTGGCTGTCGCAGAGAGGATTATATTTTTCTAATGATATCCTACTTATAGGAATCGGTACTGAGGTTCGACTGCAAATGGAATATCCAGCCAATCACATTTTACTATTAATATATATGATTCATACAATTATATACATCTGAGGTTCGACTGCAAAAGGAATATCCAGCCAATCACATTTTACTATTAATATATATGATTCATACAATTATATACATACAATTCTTATACATACATACAATTCATTCTTAATTTTTCGCGGCACACTGTCAAAAGTTTGGCAGCACATTAGTGTGCCGCAACACAGCGGTTGAAAACCACTGATCTAGACAACAGATACACCCTTTAGAAAAAGTTTAGGACCCTCCTATTCTGACTGAATAATTTTCTAAGAGAACTCTATAGTCACTGGCCATTGGGTGAAGTGCAGCACATTAGTGTGCCGCAACACAGCGGTTGAAAACCACTGCTCTAGACAACAGATACACCCTTTAGAAAAAGTTTAGGACTCTCCTATTCTGACTGAATAATTTTCTAAGAGAACTCTATAGTCACTGGCCATTGGGTGAAGATGGGATTTTAGGAAATGATTGAGGAATAACTATCCAATCATATCAATGTTCATTGTTACTCTGGCAAACCACTGAATGGGTTAAAAATCAAATATTTGTTTTGACTTTGTTTATGTAAATGTCATCATAAAATCTGCCAACATCACAACAAGGAAACATCTATAACAATATAAATATTCAAAAATTGCAATAAAATGATTGATTTTTGTACAATTTATTAATTTATGTGTTGTTTTAGGTTTTATATGCCTGTTTTAAATATTATTTTGTGATTAGTTTCAGATAATTTTCTTTTTGAAATATAAAGTTAGTAGAAGTGATAGAATAAATATGACTTATCTGTTTAATTTATTGGCTCAAAGACATTGCAGAGCCAAAATAATTAATGTAATCACTATGAAATTTTAGGATCTGAATTCACAAATTTATTTTTTTTTTATTCCAGATTTTTATAACAATTTTTATTGAGAATTGGGAATCCTCAAATAAAAATAAATTCTCATGAATCAAGATTTCTCAAGATCTACATCACAACATGGAAACATCTATAACATATAAATATTCAAAAATTGCAATAAAATAATTGATTTTTGTACAATTTATTAATTTATGTGTTGTTTTAGGTTTTATATGCCTGTTTTAAATATTATTTTGTGATTAGTTTCAGATAATTTTCTTTTTGAAATATAAAGTTAGTAGAAGTGATAGAATAAATATGACTTATCTGTTTAATTTATTGGCTCAAAGACATTGCAGAGCCAAAATAATTAATGTAATCACTATGAAATTTTAGGATCTGAATTCACAAATTTATTTTTTTTTTATTCCAGATTTTTATAACAATTTTTATTGAGAATTGGGAATCCTCAAATAAAAATAAATTCTCATGAATCAAGATTTCTCAAGATGGAAATCTTGAACCCAATCACTAAATTCAACAAGATCCAATTGTTAAATAGCACAAATTATAAGTTTTAAAATAAGACTTAAATAAGTTTTTTCTATTAAGTAGAGCTATGCTAAGGGTGGGATGCTTATTCTAGGACACACTTGTATATAATGTACAGTTCATTCCAAAAAGATAGTCACCTAAGCGGAAGATGTTCGGCTTCCTTACAATACTTACAAACCAAAGAAATTAATTGGTTTAGGAGCGAATTCGAGTTTGCGGAGCTTTGGACGATTCCATTTATTTTTTCTGAGTGAATTTGAGTTTGCAGAACTTTGGACAATTCCATTTATTTTTTCTAAGCAACAGGGTTAGGTAGGTTTAATGACAGCTGTTCAATCATTTTTTCCGAAAATTGATTTTGAGCATTTATTAGGAAAGTTTCAATTTCTTATTTACAATTTAATTTATGTTGTTATTAATTTACGCAAAATGCAGCATTGTATAATCGTAACTAAACGAGTAATTAAGCGATAAGTTGTATTAATTTAAGCAAAATGCAGCATTATATAATCATAACTAAACGAGTAATTAAGCAATAAGTTGTTAAAGCACCAAGCAAAGCACCAGCAATAACATAATGGCGACTACGGGAAGTAGTTTATTTTATTGATTTATTTGAAATGCATTAAGTTGTTTTATTTGAAAATGTATACTTCTTTCTGCATTTGTAATAAAATTAAAAACTATTCCAAAACAATCTTCATTTATAAGTGTTTAATATCCGTTAATTGACCAAACAATATTTATTTCATTTCCATAACAACTTAATTGTCAGTTTTAAAAAAGAAAATATAAAAATTGAACTGTGAGTGTCAAAATGAATTTTGTGTTATTATATCTGTTTTGGTTTTCTAATATTTTTCTAATAAGAATTTATTTTTGTGTTGGATAGTCATGTTTATAGTTTATGTTGTATCATGTCTTTCTGAAAGTTCGGTATAAAGACAAAGTACTGTATAATAGATTTCAATTGTTACATATTTATGTATTATGTTCATATTTATATTTTATGTTGTATCATGTCTTTCTGAAAGTTTGGTATAAAGACAAAGTACTGTATAATAGATTTCAATTGTTACATATTTATGTATTATGTTCTATTTATTTTAATAAAGATATAACTATCTTTCACTTTGTATTTTTATTGTTTTCATCCAAAACATTATAAAACAATTGGACTCGATTTGTAAAGATATAAATGCTAATCTCAGTTTCTACAAAATTTCATTTTAAAAAATCATTTCTTACAAAATGCTTCATTAATTATATCATTAAATGTTTATTTTGAACTAATCATATATAAATATGCATTTGCTTGAGATTTACCAAAATAATTGTCTTTCGAATATATACAGGGTACAGGTAAATCCGGACAAATTTATTGCACGAATTTTCGCTATTTCTATTTTGGCGGGAATTTGGCTATACTTGCACGTGACACGAAAAAAAAAAAATCACGTTTATGCAAATAAAATTTCATTGTTATCCTCGAAGGGAATATATAAAAAACTCTATATATAGTTTATATATAAATATATGGCGGCAAACAAATACGGTATATTTATATTAGCATATTAGAATTAAAAAAATAAATCTGTTAAAATTTAGAATTTGAAAAAATAAATCTGTAAATATCATACTCATAATTACCAATATTCAAAATTTAAAAATGATATTAGAGCGTGTTATCTATTTATTCAATTCATAACTAGAAAGACTGCCTAGATTGAAATAGTGAGCAGCGATTAATCTCTTCAGTTCAGAATGCTGTAATCAACCTATCTCATTCGTATACCTCACCCCTATTCCTAGTCAGAACAGATGCATCCATTTTTAGCTTCCACTATGCACGTTCGAACTGACAGACTTTACAACCGATCCGTATACCTCACCTCTATTCTTAGTCAGAACAGATGCGTCCATTTTTAGCTTCCACTATGCACGTTCGAACTGACAGACTTTATCAACCGATCAACTTCCGGTAAGCTCAGCCCCTGCGAAGCAGGTGACTACCTTTTTGGAATGAATGTACCTTTTTGAAATGAATGACTACCTTTTTTGGAATGAATGATGGAATGTACAAGTAGTCCTCAACTTATGATCATTTGACTTACAACATTCCAATTTTACAATGGCCCTTATGATATTCAGAATTTGGCTATTTTCATAGCATATTGGCTAGAAATACTTTTCTGTTTTATTAAAAATTACTTATTGTCTTGAAGATATGGGTTCAATTCTAGATGATTTTATACCTTGGAGCCTGAATTCAATATCCAGATTAATTTATAATCTTGAAGACCCAGGATCAAATCTGGACAATTACACCATCTTAAAGGATTCATATTCCATTGTCTATTATTATCATTAAAATTATTATCATTATAGGTTATTTTTAATTTTGATGAAGTTATCAAAACATAACACAGTGGAGCCTCGCATTTCAACACTAATCCGTCACCAAACTAATGTCGAATTGAGAAACTGTCGAATTGCAGGACAAAATTTCCCATATAAGACTATGTAAAATAGATCAATTCATTATCGGTCCCCATCCCATTCCCCTAATGGGTGAGGTGAGAGAGAGATTACACTATATTATTTACTTTATCATGTGTGTTTTACTATTGTATAACACACTAAAGTATAAAATACACTATCTTATACACAACACACAATTTATTAGCTCTTGGATGTTGGAATAAAGTCTTCTTTATCCTGTTCTAATTTTGAATTTATGAAACCAGCCTCGACTTGTTTTAAATTTCGCAATTTGATCTGAGATGCATCCTGGAGTTTTTTCTGTAATTTTTTGAAAATTAACCTAGTCTTCTCATAGATCATTGCCTGAATTACTGGATCTCTCTTTATCTATTTTTTATCTAATCCAAGTGAGAAGTAGCTTTTCCATCTCTTAACTGATTAAAGATCTATTCTTGTCAGAAATTTTTTGTGCTCCAGCAGTCTTCTCCCTCTGTTGCAAAACATTGGCAAGTTATTTTAGAATGCTATACTCTTGAACTACATCTGTAATTATTTTACCTTTCTGCATTTTATCTACAATTTCTTTCTTCTTTTCTATGCTCAATCAAGTTCTTCTTTCCTGAATTATTCTTCCGTTCAGTTCTCTTTGAACCCATCTCTAAATTTCACTCAAAAAAATAACAACAACTACAGATGCATAAATTTTTTACTTTCTGAAAAATGCAGAATTGAAAATTAAAACAAACAACATAAACACCAAGCAGCCTAACAAGAACTGACAAATAACTGTGCAAATAACAAATGACATCACACAATTCCAAGCATACGCATGTGCTTTTTTGCAAAACTCAACTGTCGAATTGCAGAACGTCAAATTGCAAGGCACCACTGTATAAATACGATAACATAAATACAGTGATACCTCGGTTCATGAACACAAACCTGCAAAACTCAACTGTCGAATTGCAGGACGTCAAATTGCGAGGCACCACTGTATAAATACGATAACATAAATACAGTGATACCTCGGTTCACGAACACAATAATAACACAAATACCAAGCAGCCTAACAAGAACTGACAAATAACTGTGCAAATAACAAATGACATCACACAATTCCAAGCATACGCATGTGCTTTTTTGCAAAACTCAACTGTCGAATTGCAGAACGTCAAATTGCAAGGCACCACTGTATAAATACGATAACATAAATACAGTGATACCTCGGTTCATGAACACAATCCGTTCCTTGACCCTGTTCGTGATCCGAAAAGTTCGTAATCAAAATCAATTTTTCCCATTGCAATTAATGTAAATCCAAATAATACGTTTTTTTCCTAGAGAAAATTTTTAACATGTTATGGCTTAATGTATGGAAATAATACAGAAAGGAAATAAATATAACAGTAATATTAGAAGAAAGCATGTTTAACACCAGCTTCACTAACAAACACTTTTAACTTTTTTGGGAGCCATAATAAGGGATAAATTTAATTAAGTAAAGAAAAAAACTAAAATATCAACACTTGCTGAAATTTTACTGTACCCATATGAGCTGGGCGAACTGGATTGCTGCTGGGGGCGAGGCTGTGCTCAGGGTTTTGTGCACTGAGAGTCACGTGCGCTCCATGCATTCCGTGCATGTGTGATCGTGAACCGAAGCATCATTCGTAAAGCAAAGCAAAATTTGTTCGCAAATGGTATTCGTAGACCGATTTGTTCGTGAACCGAGGTATCACTGTATTTTAAGTTATCCTGTAGCTGTATTCCTGTATTTATTTTTCAAAAGGATTGTGAGATGTATTTACAGATTTAGCATCAAAAGAATACTTACTCAATTTCTTTAAGAAAATAATAGTAAATTGAAGATTATATATTTCTACAAATTTTTGATATTTTCATGATTGACCATCAAGCTAATATTAAATTTGTTTGTAGTTCAATCATAAAAATATCAAGCATAATATATCAACATGAACAACTAAATATTATGTAACAACAAATAATGCAGTCATTCTTGTAATCTTACAAAACAGGTCTAGTATTTCAGAAAATCATTATAATCATGATAAAAAAATTTCCATTTTTTTTAATTGCTGAAATCTTTATTACTACACAGTTCTGAAAACTTTTAAAAAATTATTTATCTTTTATAAAAAAATATATAAAAAAATGCAATAATTAGATTAAAAAACAAACTATTTGAGAGAGGAAAAATTGAGATGAAGCATTTAGCAATATTTATTATTTATTTCAGGTTATTTTTATTTTTCTATTCTAAAATAGTCTATTTAGATATTTTAAAAGTTACCTTTTATACTTTTCTTCACAAACATTGTTATTCAGATCACTTGAATGAATCCCTAAATGAATAAATATTAATTATATAATAGGAAAAAAAAAAAAAATTGGTTTAAAATGTTATGGGCATAGCTGTAAAAAGCCCTGAAGTTTTATTTCAGGAACCTTTTCATTCTTAGCTATCTGACTTTCAAGAATATTGATTATGATTATGAAAATTAACATTATGACTCATCTTTTACATTACTGTCCTAGAATTTCAATCACTGTTGAAAATATTGGTATTATCAAGATGTTAACAATATTTCCCATTTCTTTTTGATCATGGTTATAAACTTAATTTGCTTAACCAATTCATTTGCTATGCATACTTATTTTATTGAACCAAACATGATACAAGAAATTAAAATTTTGCTGAATTAAGGTACTTTTTTGGGGAAATCTAGCTTATTTTTATTTTGATCATGATTTAATGCAGAAAAATTGTAAAAATGGTAACAGATTTTCTGCATTTTTAGTTTTAATTCAAAAAATTAACAATAGGGGAGAATTTTGTTTACAGTTAAAACTGTACACATTTCTATACCTCATGTAGATTGAGTCTATGAATGTTTAGAAAATATATTAATATTCATTATAAATGCTGAAGATAATTTTTATGAACTTAACCATGGTAAGTTTGATAATCAATTTTACCTTTTAAAAAATCATTTTATTATATATCAAATATAATTAAATTGCAATCCTTATTATTATGATTTGATTTCAGGCACTGAGTATGGAAATCTTAAATAAGGTGGAGTGGGGTAAGGGCATAGTTGGGGGAAATGCATTATCAGGCTTTTTTTATTATAAGATAAGCGAAATTTTGCTATTTGATATTGTAATAATATACTACAAGTTAATATCAACCTATCAAAATAGATAACGCATGATGAATGATGTGAATCCAGTATTTACATCGACCTTTATGAAAGTCCGAACAGAACACAACTTTGATAGTATCTTAAAAATGTGCAATAATTCTTAAGATAACTTCATATTAGGAAATATTTTTTTTGGTAAGCATGAAGAATATTGATTAAAGTTTACATTAAATGAACAATATTTTTTGATATTTTAAAATTTATCGAGAAAAACCCTGGTAAGCTCTTGTTCCGTAAATATTGTTACCTGGGGAAAGTACAGATCAGCACCTTGGGGTTATCACATATTAGGCTGCTCTAGCCTCATAACACATTCAATTTCATTTTTTCGTGTTCTACAATATAATTTGTTTATTAACTTCTTTTTCTAGCATATAACATGATTTGCAGCTACATCAGAAAAACCAATAGGGACGATTATTCAAAACCAAATGAATGAAATGTGAATGGTGTCGAGATGATGATTGATAAATGCAAAGATATCAATTAAAATTTTTGTATAAACCATTTTTTATTTGATAAAAAACATTTTTTCATATTAAATAACAAAATGTGCACTGTTTTACTTTGAAAAAAAATAAAAAATGATGTAAAGTAAATATTGTGAGAGGGGATATAGCGAAATAAAACAAAAATATAAAGTGATATAAGTACACAAGTTGTTATTAAAATAACTTGTGTGCTTATATCACTTTATATATTTGTTTTATTTCACTATACCTCCTATCACATTGTGTACTTATATCACTTTATATTTTTGTTTTCACACAAGTTATTATTAAACAATTTGTGTACTTACATCACTTTATATTTTTGTTTTATTTCACTTTATACCGCTTCTCACATTTCAGAATTTAATCCTTGTTTCTTTAACAAAGGATAACTCTAAAACGAAACAACCTTAAAAATAATGCGGTAAAAAGCATTTTATTACAAATTTGTTCTTAATTCTGCTCGTAAGTTTCTTTAACAAAGGATAACTCTAAAACGAAACAACCTATCTTAATGCCAGTAAACTAAAAAGCATTTTATAGTAGATTTGTTCATAATTCTGCTCTTGCCAATATGTATGCATAAATAAATTTCAAAGCATTTTTAACTTGCACATACACTATTACCCTGCTTTGAGTTAAGTGCAGGGTAGCAGACATTTTCAATGATTTTGTAGCAAATTATTTTCAAGGATGAATTATATGGCAATAGCTGTGCAATGGGATTGTTAACGACCTTCTTAAATATTTATACGATACGTTAAAATACTGCATTTAAAGTCCAACTTTGCAAAAACTGCCCTGCACTTTCCACCTTAAAATTACTTATAATCACAGTTCATATCTTAAAAAGAGAGATCTCTCATACTGATACTTAAAAAAAAATGTTCTAAATATAAATGATAAATATTTGAATCTTTTGGGATAATATAACTTTTATTGAGACAGCAACTGATAATAGCATTTGGGGTCACTATAATACATTTAGCACTATAGTAAACTATGCATCAAATAAAAACTGTATTTCAACTGAAAAAAAGTCTCTTTTATCTAATATATATAAATTTGATGGTAATCCCTTACAATGCCACAATTTCATTTTTTACATTAATAATCCAAAACAATCCAAGTATTTTAATGATCTTTAAATATTCTATTCAGAATGAAATTACATATTATTTCTTCTTTTGAAACATATTTTTTGTTGATTATTTTGTCTGAAAGATAGATAAAGCTATCATTGTGCAGAGAGAGAATTTTTAGGAGACAAAAAGTTGTTTCTGACTGAATAGTCTCTTTAAAAATATTGCAACATTGATTTAGAACAAGAAAATTTTCTCTTTAGCAGAACAACCAATCAGAAGCGGCATTTGCTACTGACATCGATTAGTTTGTATAGAGAGAGAATTTTTGTTAAGAGCAGCATAGACCCCCCTGGATACCACTAGTTGCATTGCAAAAATATATAAATTTATCATTTTCCATCGTATATATATGTAAATCATTTAATAGTCCCAAATTAGTTTTAGACCTGGATTTACATGTATATATAAGCCATCTCTTCATCAGCTCAGCAGAATTCATTATCCTCTTTATCAGAATTCTCTATTTTTATCCAGTGTTCAGCCATCACTATCTTCTCAAACAGTCATCATCAGGCACTGCCTAATCATCACAGTATTTTTTATAGTTTTATTATTATTTGTGTTGTGGAACTGAATTATCATACTAACAGAGTTTTTAAATGTAGATGAAGGACTTTTCATCAAAGTTTTCTACTAACTGACAGTTCAAAGATTTTTGGTGTCTTATAGAATTCTCAGCTAGGACTGAACAAGTGCACCCATCTATAGGCTACGGCAATCTGATTGTCATTTGACTTGACCCACAAGTCTGCAAGTCTTGTGGGACAAGATCAAATCAAAAAACTGGGTAAACTGGGTTTGGGCACCCTGATCTGAAACATCACAAATATACTTTATAAGTGACAAAAAAAAAGTGATAAATAACAAAGTGTCTTAGAAAGAAATCTGAAATTTTAATTAGAAATATTTATTTTTATATAAAGGTTTGTTTTACCAAATATCAATAGCCAGTATTGTCAAATACTGTAATCCTTCAGCAGATTCATTTGCATAATGATATATTTTATGAACCCACAGAGAAAAATTCCATGAATATCCTCTTTCCATTCAACTTAGTGGTCAATTGACTCACAGAGGCTAATTAATCAGTCCTTCCTTGCCATCAATCAGGAAATCAGTGTTAAGTACAGGATTTTAGAGTTGGAGTTGGTGAATCGGAGTTTGAGTCAGATTTTTAAACTGCATGGAGTCGAGAGTCAGAGTTGGAAAAAACAATAGACTCCTGACTCCTTAAATAGTTAGAAATGATATATCATTTCTAACTATTTAAGGTTAATGACAGTAAGTTATGAATAATAACAATTATCCAAATTTATGAAATTAGGCCTCTTTAGTGTTATTAGTTAATTTATAAGTCTCAATTCTAAGTGATAAATTTTTACCTTTTGGAGCAATATTTAGGCTATTTTATGAAAAGTGTTATGGTCTAAGCCAAACTGAAACTTAGGTATAGGGTTCTGATTGGCAATTAGGATATAGTCCTGTAGCCTAAGTCATAGGCTATTTAACAAAGCTTTAATAGAAATTGAACATTTGGACAGAAAATCTAAATTAAATGTTAGAGAGACCATCTCTAAATACCCTGCAGTTATAAAAGATACTGCACTTCTTGTTACAGCTCTGCCTCACACACAGGTCAGCATAGAGACACTTCTTTCCTCACTTTATTTGATCAGAACTGATCAGAGAACTGCAACAACAGATGAACTTACTGAGGCTATTTTGTTATAGAAATAATGTTTAAATTTAATTTTGGTATTTGCATATTTGGCATGTAACTAAAATTTAAAATTCTAAAAGGAAACTTTTATTTTTTAATCCAGTATTAATTTTAAATTTTAATAGGCATTTATACTAATTGGAACTTGGAACAGGTACTTAGAAATTATATTTCAAGTAATTTTAGCATGAGTAAATGCTTCCAAGGAGAATTTTTTTTTTATAATTCATATTTCAACAACAATAAAGCAAAACATGTAAAATTTTAGAAGGGCATGCATTTCTCTTTTCAGTGTATTAAAGTTGCTAATTGTTATATCAGTTGTTGTTATTGTAAATTGTAACAACCTATACACAGTCCAAATTTTGGATAATCTCTGGTTGATTTCATAACAACCTATAGACTAGCCCAAATTTTGGATAATCTCTTTTAAAAATTGTAAGAAAGTATGGGCCTACCTAGTAACGTTAAAGGAAACCGTTACCCGTCCCATTTACTGGCAGTCAACCCGTAAGGGAACGAAAATGGCGTCTTAGCTTCGTAACGATATAATCTAGAAGAAAAAGAAGAAGAAATGCATAAACGAAGCAGATTAATTATTTTCTTCCTTCTCTCAGGTCTGTCAAATATCCCAGGATTTGAATAGATCTTCATTTGGATATTAAGAAAAATTCTGTTAGCTTAAACTGATCTTATTCTAGCTAAAGCCTAACTGTTTATGTATTCTGTTTACATTTAATATTTAATTGATAAATTGTGAATTTTAGTCAAATTTGAGTTAATTGTATTTTTATTTTTTTTCATGTTTCTTGCTTAATAAACTACTGTATTTTATTTGCTTTTATCTTTGTCTATGAGTTATTTTTCCCATCCCTCATGTTTCTTGTTTAATAAACTACTGTATTTTATTTGCTTTTATTTTTGTCTATGAGTTATTTTTCCCATCCCGGACCTAAGTGTCATTTATCCTGATCTGTTACGTTCCATCAGTGCTGGAATAGCACTGTAAAAACAAAGGATATTTTATACATGGATAGCCTGCTCAATACTGGCAACAAGTGAAGCCGCTGAAGTGGTGGGGTTACCTGGTATCAGTGGCG
>AYEL01063074.1:0-16372 GCA_000484575.1 Olivierus martensii
GTGTGTAGTGTGTGTGTGTGTGTGTGTGTGTGTGTGTACATATATATTATATATGTATAAGTATATATGTATATATACCAGTAATATATATGTACATATAATATATAATATGTAATACAGTACACTCCCGAGTATCCGGCCTAATGTGGCGGAAGGGCAGGCAAGATAACAAAAAAGTCGGATAGGCCTGAGTTTTATTGTATTTGTTCAGGTATTTCACTTTGGTTAAAAGAAAAATGTTAAAGATCTCTCTCTAATAAAGGAAGTTGTTTTTGTTAAACGTCGTCTCTGTTTATCCGCCAACTCTCATTACCCATCCTTACGCGCGTTGCTCACCCCTCTTTGGGCCAACGCCTGTCAACATCGTCCTCGAGCCTGCGGGCCGTGCGGGCCTCACACAATGAACAACGAGCAGAACGCTGCTCTTTTCCTGTCACAACTTGTATTTTGTACACGACACATAGGAGGATCATAGCAGATGCCCGCTTCCATTGCCTTTGTAATGTTGCCAATGCAACGCCTTGCCTTCCTCATTTAATACGATAAAAGAAAACTAGGCCAGATAGTTGCGAACTGGATACTCGGGAGTGTACTGTATATAATATGTAATATATATACATGTATATACATGAACACGTATGTATGTGTGTATATATATATATATATATATATATGTATATATGTATGTATGTAAATTATATGTATATATGTATGTATGTAAATTATGTATATGTATATATATATGTATGTATGTATGTAAATTATATGTATATATGTATGTATGTAAATTATATGTATATATGTATGTATGTAAATTATATGTATATATGTATGTATGTAAATTATGTATATATTGTTGAGAATTTCTGCATCATGGCACATCAGGTAGTGCAGCGTCGCCTATCTGATGCACGTATACAAATGCAGGTTGGAAGTCGGTGGCACAATATATAATATACATATGCAGGTAGGCCTCGATTAGTGCGAATAATTGGTTCCACGAATTTCTCGCACTAATCGAAGTATTAATTATATGTAAAATATGGTAATTGGTTCTTGCTTTGTGAGATTCTGGCCATTAGCTAACCTCACGATGAATAACCACAATATTAACTTAATACTAACTGTTTAAGAAATATTTATTTTCATATTTTTCATCGTTGTTCATCTAAATTAATAATTCATCAGGAATTGCGTCTCATACCATCATCAAACCAACCGCCAAATCAAAACCAAAATAGCGAATCAAAAGCGGAAGTTGAGCGCCACCTGGCCGCCAATTCTGGGTCGAAAATTGAGTGGAGAGTCCAATCTGTGATTAAGCATTGCAACTTTATTGAATCAGGAATTAGTTCCAGATAGAACTAGTTAGCTAAGTTAATGAACCAATGAGAAATTTTTAAGAAGTTTTCTATTTGTTTATTAGCAGAATATGACAGCAAAAGATAACAAAAACAAATTTTTTTCACAAGTTTTATTTTAAATGAAGAAATTTCTGGTGTTTCACCCCTTCAAAGCCAAGTGACTGTTCTAGGACTGCTCCTCGTCCAGTTTTACTAACCGAAAATTAACGGTAATTTGTTAATTGACATCACAAAAGGAGACGGAGCTTTGTTAGTAAGACTGGTCTATGCTTACAACTTGCATTAATCGAATATTTGCTCTCACTAACTAAAAAATGGTATCAATTTTATAAGTCGCACTAATCAAAATCACGTTATTTGAACTCGCACTAATTGAGGCCTACCTGTATAATACATATAATATATGTATTATATATATGTATATATGTAATATAATACATATATACCTTGTATATAATATAATACATTGTAAGTAACATTTATGTATATACAGTTTATATATATTACACAGATAAAATTTAATAATGTATTAAATATAAATGTAAATGATGATAAAGGAGATAAGTTTGTTAGTTTCAAATATTCATTGTAGATGAAATATTTGGAACCAACAGATTTTTTTTTAAATCTGTATATAAGAGGCTTTATAATATATATAATAGTTAGAAATATTATTTGAATTCATAAAGCAGCTGAAAGTAGTCTGAAGTATGAATCAAGTTCTTTTATAGAAGGCATAATTCAGGAAGCAATTAATTCTTCATAACTGATTTTTTTAGTTATTCTTTCATTCACAGAATTTACTATTGTAATGATCCTTAGCAGTTCCTAACAAACTGTTTTATTCTCCACTAAAATTGTGACACTGAAAAATGATAAATTATAATTAATCACTTTAATAAATAAATATGTATTGATAGAGAGAAATAAAACTGCCAGACAAGTATTAATCAAAATAAATAAAATCAATAATAATACAATATGCTCCCTATTATGTGTTTTCAGAGATATGTGGATGCATAAGTTTTTTAATTTGTGTTATTTCCATAAATTGCAAATAAAAAAATTCATTAAACAATTTACCTTTTTTGCAAAAATATCATTTATGGCCTTAAATTTCTTATCTATGCTTAATGCATGCTCATAAATTTTATTTAACCATTCCATTTGTCAATGCACAGATTTGTATATAACAAATTTAAGGATTGTTGGACTTGCTCTGTTTTTGACTTGCAAGGAAATTTTTGGATGAATTAACTGCAAAGTTGGGGAACTACTATACATTTATAATAAAGAATTTAAATGAAGAAAGTTGATATACTGCATTATAATTAAGAATAATAATCATTATGATGACTAATTAAATTATAAATTAAACTATTATAGTCAATAAAAAAATAAAAAGTTAAGATTGATTGTAGTCAACATTTTATTATATATAAGCATGGTTAGATAATTATTTAATATTACTACTTTATATATATCTATTAATGTAAGTTTTATATAAAATTAAATTTTTTGTAAATTAAAAGTTATTCAAAATTATTATTTATAAAATTTAGTTAATATAGTTTTATATACTAAGAGAGGAAACACAGCTCAATGGCAGGAAATGTTAAATGTTAAAAAAGAAAGAATGAAATTACACTGAAAATACTGTAAAAGAGCTTTCGGATTTATTAGCCCACTTCAAAAAGCACTTTTACAGTATTTTCAGTGTAATTTCATTCTTTTTTGAGATTTAATGTTTCCTGTCATTGAGCTGTATTTTTTCTCTTAGTTGATACATTTTGGCAGTAGTACTTTGAACTTTATATATGGTTTTATATAGAAAATATAAAAATATTGTAAATTCAGTATAATAAAAAGTGTAATAATAAAGTATTATGAAATTTGCTATTTTTAAATAACGATAGAACGACAGTGGGTGATCGGTTAACAAACTGTTCAGATAACGAACACTTTCATGGAAGTTTTTTATGTTCAGATAACAAACACTTCACAGAATAAACTGTGGGACCCACGGACTGACGAAATGACAGGTCGGCTAGATGGCCACATGGTAAAGCTGTGGCTTACCATCCTGGAGGATCTGAGTCCCACTCCTCCAATTTTTCATGAGGGATCTGGGCCTGGTCCGTCGAACCTTATTCTTCAACCATCCGGTTGACCTCATCATGGTATTGGTCACCTTGTGATGAACTCTATAAGTGGCTGCCACCAGATAAAAATATCTCATGAGAATAAGGCAGCTTAACTAACCTAACAGAATGACAGGCTTAGGCCTTGTGCATTCATGGACTTATTGATAAGGATGGGAGAACAGTAGTTTTTCCCAATTAAAATGAACTTGGAGATCTTAAAACAAATCAAATATTTATTAAGGAAGGTAAAAAAGAGATTTTACAACATTTTGGTCTTAGAATGCACCCATACTAGGATGAAGTCAATAGGCTTGTGATCTCTAGATACTATTAATCACTTCCAAAAATTCCTGAAAAAGAAAGAAAAGCAGTCAAAATTGGACAGATTCTTTATCAGAAAATAAACATAATAGATGAAAATGCAAGACTAATGTGTTGTATATATTATAGTAATTACATATAAATAAACATAGTAAGAAATTATATAATATATATTATTTTTATTACATATAAATAAACATAGTAAGAAATTATATATTTTTATTTATTTTTTTTTTTGGGTCTCCAGAACGAATTAATCAAATTCCCATAAAAATCGTTATTACATATAAATAAATGTAGTAAGAAATTATATAATTTTTTATTATGATTATTACATATAAATAAATGTAGTAAGAAATTATATAATTTTTTATTTCTATTACATATAAATAAACGTAGTAAGAAATTATATAATTTTTTATTTATTTTTTGAGTCTCCGGAACAAATTAATGAAATTCCCATAAAAACCTATGGTAAATCAATGATCGGTTAACGAACAATTCAGATAACAAACATTGTCTTAGAATGGATTATGTTCGTTAACTGATCACCCACTATACTTTTAATTATGATATTTCTAATGCTATAGGTAAAAATCATTAAATAATGCTGATCACAACTCATTTTTTTTATAACTTCAATTTAAAAGATGACATTTTTACAATAATTAATTATTTAATTTTGCTGATACATTTAATTTATAAATGTCATTGATAATTAATTTATATTTCTTTTATTTTGATTTGATTCATCTATTATATTTTAGAATAATGTAAAATTAAAATTTTTATATAATTTCAAATTAAAATATGAAATTTTAATATAAATTTTTCTACATTATAAATTTTATATGCATTAATTCATGTCAAATTAATAATGTATTACTGAATTATAAATTTTTTATGTTCACATCACATAAATATATATTTTATATATTAGGATTAAACATTATTTACATACTATATAGCAGCGGTTCTCTACCAGTGGTATGCGAGAGATGATTATGGTACATACATAGTCTTGACTTCCTATTTGTATACAAGACATTTTTTTGTTGATGGTACTGAAATTTTTGAATTTTGATTTTGTTGGTATGCATTTATGAAAAGATTTAGAACCACTGCTGTATAGTGTATGCGACATATAGACATATATTTAATTTTATTATTATAAATTAATATTTTATTAGCAAATATTGTTTTATTTTTATGATTATATTACCATATAAATTAAAGCAATTCTATATAATTTTAATTTTTAGGTCCTGTAATGCCACCACCTAAACCTCAAAGAACTTTCCAGCAAGGTGTGCCTGTATTGCCTATTACACCACCACCACCTGGTCCACCTCCATCCATCCCTTCTCCACGATCTGTACCTTCATATCCAATGGGTATCTTAAAAAATTTTGTATATTATTTTTTAAATAATTTTGATATTTCTATTTAATAATATATCCTTCAATATTAACAGCAGTTCTCAAGTGTCCACATGTGACCACCAGCAGTTTTAATGTGGCAATAAAAGAAAATATTTTTGTGTGTAAATAGAAGACAGAATTTTTAGAAAATTATGGATATAACTATGTTAAATTTCTATTTAATATGTTTTTTGAACTATCCCATTTATCAGAATCAAAATTTTGGTCCAGAGGAAAAATAATAATTAAACTGCCTTAATAACAAACAAATATTCCTTTCATGATATTTTCTGCACTTTTTTATAATTTTTACTCAGCAAATGATTTTTTTTCTACATCCTAATCCTGGCTCTGTTATTTATTAATGATTTTTGTTTTTATTCTAAAGTGAGAAAATTTTTACTAATCAAAATCAGTGTATATTATAACTTTAGTTAACTTTAAAAACTGATCTCTTTTTCAAATAAAAATTTATATTTCCACTCACTATAAAAAAAATAAATTTTTATCACATTATAATTATACTTAGTTAGTTAAATCATGTTACTGTGTTTGGCAAGTTATCAGTGGTGGATTTAGCATTTTGAGAGGCCCCAGGCGCAATTCAATTTTGAGGCCCCTCTCTAAATATTTTCACTACCCCTACATCCTACAGTATGAATTCTACATGCACGTTTTTTACTCTAGTAGCTATTAAACTGATTGTCCAAAAAAGTTGAGACCTAGGGAAATAACATTGAAAATTAATTAGGCTTTTTTTGTAGTCCAACCTTTTTTTGTACATCCTTTTACATCGCAACGAATTAACAATTATCAAAAGTTTAAACCCGAATAATACAATTAATAAAGTTAAAAATAATAAAGCAGTCAACCATAGTATTAAATGGCATTTTGGCACAGCGCCCTCATCAGTTAAACCAATGTTAACTGCAAAAAATTTACATAAAAAAAAAAATTTTTTTTAAGAATTTTTTATGTAAATTTTTAATGCGCGGATTTAGCATTTGAGAGGCCCCAGGCGCAATTCAATTTTGAGGCCCCTCTCTAAATATTTTCACTACCCCTACATCCTACAGTGTGAATTCTACGCGCACGTTTTTTACTCTAGTAGCTATTAAACCGATTGTCCAAAAAAGTTGAGACCTAGGGAAATAACATTGAAAATTAACCAATATAAAATTACAACTGCCTGGCTGTATTTAAAAGGTCGCTGATGTTCAGATTGTATTAATTATGAAAATTAAAGTTTATTGGTAGAAGAATTATTGTTAAAACAAAAAAAATCTAGTAATCCATGGATGTAAAAGATAGTTTATTTTTAAATTTACTACTGATTTGTATTTCAAAAATATAGTAATCTACGAATAATGAAAAATTTATTTGTAAATTATTATATATTTCATTATTGTTTGGTAAGTAATGAAGGATGAAGGACATTTTGAATATTTGTTATAATTAATTCCATTCCAAGTATTCGATTTCATCTTTTGGGATTTCTGGGAATTTGCTGATTGATAATAGTCCAGTCATGAAAGAGAAATTTTCATCAAAAGCTCTCACAAAATCATAGCTGCTTAAAATTTTGTATAGAGCTAGAATATCATGTGTAGAAGATGGGAGGAAGTTTACATCATTTCGATTTTCGCAACATTAACGAAAATGGGACAAAACAACAAAAAAATGGTTTTTCGCCAAAATTTTGAAGGGAAAAAATATTCTTCAAAATTTTGACGAAAAACCGTATTTTTATTGTTTTGTCCCATTTTTGTTAATGTTGCGGAAATCCAAATGATGTAAACTTCCCCCCATCTTCTACACATGATATTCTAGCTCTATGCAAAATTTCAAGCAGCTATGATTTTGTGAGAGTTTGAATTCCTGATGACAGGACTATATTATATAAAGTGAATAAAAAAATCTGATTTTTTGCTTCTGTAAATTGTTACTACTGTATCCAGCTTAGCCGCGTCCATCGACGCAAGTGCGGGTGCTCTAACTGAACGAGTCCAATGACAAAATAGGGATGACAGCTTCGAACTTGGATGTTTTCAAACGCAAGATAACTGAGGTTGAATGGAAGTTTATTGTAATGTCGAATGCTAAATGATTAGTTTCGACATTGGAAATATTTTATTGTAATGTCGAATGCTAAATGATTAGTTTCGACGTTGGAAATAATTACTAACAGAATTTAATATAATATTAATTCAATAATTCCCACTCATCATTATACCGACTGCGAATGCTAAATGATTAGTTTCGAAGTTGGAAATAGTATATTTAACAGAAGTTATTGTAATGCTAAATGATTAGTTTTGACATTGGAAATAGTATATTTAACAGAATGATAAATGATTAGTTTCGATGTTGGAAATAGTATATTTAACAGAACTTGAAACCAAAACCATTCCCACCTGTCATTATATCGACTGCGACTATCCCTTTCGCGTTTGGATTCATCCACCTTAGGCTGGATTCACACTGACTTTGCGACTGCGAGCGCAACCACGACCGCGACCGTTGCTATAGAAACAATCCCATCAGGCTTGGCTTATGCTATTCTTCGCAGTAGTGACTTTTGCATAGAGCTATAAAGAACTTTTGCATAGAGAATATCATGTGTAGAAGATGGGGGAAGTTTACATCATTTCGTTTTCTGCAACATTAACAAAAATGGGACAAAACAACAAAAAATAATGATTTTTCGCCAAAATTTTGAAGAAAAAAATATTCTTCAAAATTTTGACGAAAAACCGTATTTTTATTGTTTTGTCCCATTTTTATTAATGTTGCAAAAATCCAAATGATGTAAACTACCCCTCACTTCTACACATGATATTCTAGCTCTATGCAAAATTTCAAGCAGCTATGATTTTGTGAGAGTTTGAATTCCTGATGACAGGACTATATTATATAAAGTGAATAAAAAAATCTGATTTTTTGCTTCTGTAAATTGTTACTACTGTGTCCAGCTTAGCCGCGACCATCAATGCAAGTGCGGGTGCTCTAACTGAACGAGTCCAATGACAAAATAGGGCTGACAGCTTCGCACTTGGATGTTTTTCAAATGCAAAATAACTGAGGTTGAATGGAAGTTTATTGTAATGTCAAATGCTAAATGATTAGTTTTGACATTAGAAATAGTATATTTAACAGAACTGGAAACCAAAATCATTCCCACCCGTCATTATATTGACTGCGACTCTCCCTTTCGCATTTGGATTCATCCACCTTAGGTAGGCACGGCTTTCGTGGACAGACAATGTCTTGAATATTATTTTTAATTTTTATTAAAAATAAAATTATTTAAGAATATTCACACCATTTTTATACCTACTTTATGAAATACAAATCAGTATTAAAATTAAAAAATAAATTATTCCTATTATTCATGGATTACTAAATTTTCTTTTAACTCTTTTACCTAATGAAACTTGTTCTTGTACCAATTATTACCAATTATAATTCTTGTACCAATAAGTCTCAATTTTCATAATTAATACAACCTGAACATCAGCAAACTTTTAAATATAGCCAGGCAGTTGTAATTTTATATTGGTTAATTTTCAATGTTATTTCCCTATGTCTCACTTTTTTGGACCACCAGTATACATTTTATTTCAAAATAGGGTTCTTTAATAAAAATACATCAATCAGTATAGTTATCATTGTTTATTAAATATTAAAAATATATTGGAATATAATAATATCAATAACAATTTTTTATGGAATATTAAAAACAAATTAAATCGGAACTTTTTACGGAATATTAAAAATAAATTAAATTGGAACATCTCACTTTAGCTTTAGCAAATTTATCAATTACACTTTCATAATCTAATAACATAACTATATCATTTTCTATAAACATCATAGACAAATGACTTAAATGGTGTTGAAATAAAAATTATTTAGGAAATTCCTTAATTCTTTTAAGAACTGAAAAAGAACGTTCACCACTTGAATTACAAATAGGAATTGTCAAAAATATTTTCAGAATTGTCTCTACATTAGGAAATGTAGATTGTAAACCTCCAATTAATAATTTATGCATATCAACAGGATTGGTGATATTTTCTTCTTTTACAAAGGCAATAAAATGGACAAGTTCATCTTTAAAATTTTTAATATCAATATCATTTCGATATTTTGTGCATATATTTTCCACACAATCCTTAAATTGGACGTCAGGCATTTTAAGATTAAAAAATAATCCAAAATCCTTTATAACTTCATCGTAAATGGTGCTTCTCCGTGATAATTCTAAAATTAGTACATCACAAATTACATTATGTACGTTTACAACAAAATTTTCTTTTGCATTAAAATGTGTTTCATTTAATGATGTTTCTTCAAAGTGTAATTTTCTTTTTTTTTAATCTCATCTCTTGGTAGTTCCGGTTTTTTGTCAATAAGTTGGCACTGTTCTCAATATCGTCAAAGTTGCTTCTGACAGTCATTATAAAATTTGAAAGCGATTTTAGCAGATTTATTCCTAACAATAAATTGTACTGGGTGTCTTGCAATGATTTGTTTGTATTATTTATTCTTTCTAATAATTTATCCCATAACACAGTTAACAATGCTGTTTCATAATCATTGAAACATTCTGCTAATTTTTTCGCCTCCAATTTGCTTACAGGTTTTCACTATTGGACGTACTAATTTGGATTAGCGCTTCTTTAATATTTTGATAATTACATTTTAATGCAGAAACTGTGTCTGCTCTTGATGCCCACCTAGTGCCACTTATTCTTTTTATACGTGGAGATTGAGTTGTCATACTATTTATAAGTATATTCCATTGCTGAGCAGACGCCGAGAAATATACATATACATTTTGAATAAAATCAAAGTAATTTAATGCACCAGAACATGATTTTGCAGCACAATTTCCTATTAAATTTAAGATATGGCTAGCGCATGGTACATAGGTTGCTGTATTAATATGATGTTTTATTCTTGCTTTAAATCCACTGTATTTGCCTGCCATATTTGCCGCATTATCGTAGGTTTGCCTCCTACAGTTTTTTATATCTATCGATAAATCTTTTAAAAATTTTAGAATTATTTGTTCTAAATATTCAGAATTATGATTTTCAATATTAATAAAAACCAAAAAATCATTCTTTTATATTTCCATTTTTTTGTCAACAAATCTCAAAATGCAAGTTAATTGATCTACATGGGCTACATCCGGAGTAGAGTCTACAATAATGGAATAATAAACTGCTTCTCGAACTTCAGATATTAAATATTTCTGGACTTCAATACCCATTAAACTTATAAATTCGTCGCATACTGTGTGCGATAAATAATTAACCTTTCCGCTACCTGGATTGCTAAATTTTTGCAAATGATGGTACCTAGTGTTTTTTTATAAATCTAGAGAAATCCAACACTGCTTAATATACAGTGTGTAAAAAAAGTTGCTGTGAATATTTATTAAATGCAGTTACATACAATACGCTGTAACTGCTTGTAATAAATATTCATTTATCATATTTTCTTGTAATAAAAAGATACAAAACAAAAAAAATATTAAAATTAAAGTATATATTAGCTTCCTATACCATAAAAATCAAAATAATTAAAATAATAAAACTTCAAATTATGAACAAAGTTAAAACAAATAAATTATTAGGCAAAAAAAGTTTCCATATGCTATATGCAAATCATTCGTGACATATATTCCAGATATCTTAGATTTCAAAACAATATCTAACAAATAATTTGAAATCTTAAAATTAAAAAAACCATTGCATAGAACAGTTAAACTAGTTTTGAAATCAACATAATGGAGGTTCCTGAAGCAATTCGTGAATTCATAGTTAAATTAAGAAATGACGGATTATCAATGGGAAAAATTGGAGAAATTGTTAAGAAACCAAAATCCACGGTTCAGTATATTATAAAGAGATATAAAGAATTGAAATCTTTCGCAAGTAGAAGGCGTTCTGGGAGGCCTGAGAAGCTAAGTCATCCACACAAAAGAGCTATACTGAGAAAAATTCATGAGGATCCTAGAGTTAGTTCTCCAAAACTTGCTGCTTCATTGCAAACTGATTACAATATACAAGTTTCTAATCAAACTGTAAGAAATGTAATAAAAAAAACTGGTTATAGAGGATGTGTTGCCTGGAAGAAGCCCTTCATTAGCCAAGTTAATAGAAAGAAACGTCTTGCATTCGCAAAGCTGCATGTGAATAAGCCTTCCATCTTCTGGGAATCAGTACTTTTTAGCAATGAATCAAAATTCAATCTCTGTGGGTCAGATGGACGGGTCATAGTTTGGAGAAAACGAAACCAACATATGCAAGCTAAAAATTTGTGCAGAACTATGAAACATGATGGTGGGAACTTGATGGTGTGGGGGTGCATGAGTTCTTCAGGAGTAGGTTATCTTAAATTTATTGATGATACAATGGATAAATATATGAAGGGTTTGGTGCAAAAACCAGTTAAATCACTTTTGGTTGAAAATGAGTTATTATATGTTTCATATATAAAAACACAGTGATAACTTATGATTCAATTTTTGTTTATATTTTGTTGTCATGTTATTTACATCCTCTTTTACAAGTCGTATGTCAAATTTTATATATTTGATGCAAAAACCAGGTAAGTCCAAATACATATTCATATTCTCGAAATGTGCTTTTTGTGACTTAACTGGTTCTTGCACCAAACCATTCATATGTACTTAAACATCTTGAAAGAAAATATATTTGATAATGCTGACAAATTGTCCCTTGGAAGGTCATTTATCTTCCAACAAGATAATGATCCAAAACACACTGCAAGGATTGTTAAGGAATGGTTGTTGTATAAGATGCCTCATCAACTTAATACACCTCCACAATCTCCTGATTTAAATCCTATAGAGCATCTATGGGAAGAAATGGGTCGTGAATTGAAAAATTATGATACACAGAACAAAGAAAAGCTAAAAGCTGCAATAATGGATGTTTGGAATAAAATTATGCCAGAAACAATTAAATTAACAATTAGGATAATGCCAGAACATTTAAAAGAAGTCATAAGAGCAAAAGGAGGCCCAACTGATCATTAGATGAATTACACTAATATACTAAGACATACTTTAAATTGCTGTACGGAAACTTTTTTGCCTAATAATTTACTTGTTTTAAATTTGTTCATAATTTGAAGTTTTATTATTTTAATTATTGGATTTTTATAGTATAGGAAGCTACTATATACTTTAATTTTAATATTTTTTTTGTTTTTGTATCATATTTATCATATTTTCTTGTAATAAAGAGCTATTTATTACATGCAGTTGCAGAGTACGAAGACTTTTTTTACCCACTGTAAGTCATACTAAAGTCACATTAAATCAAAGCACACCGAGCAGTGAACTAGAAAGCAACGTTTATTATACAGTGATAAAAATGCTTTCGGTATACTACGATACCATCCTCAGGCATACATTAGAACAGTTTTTAAAATAAGATTCTAGAACAAAAATAACAGCTGTCTCTCTTTCTTTTTTGGCCAGAAATAATTATACAACATAATATAAGGTTGAAAGGTTTCAGAGATATTAGAAAAATAATAATAACATTAGTAAAAATAATAATATTAAAACATAAAAATAAAATAAATTAAATAGGAAGAGGTTCCTCATCTGTTTTAGGTTAGGGTACAAAATAAGTAGACGCAATAGATATAAGGTTCATTAATTTAGAAGGAGTGGTTATTGCATTTACAAATCGTATATTTCCATGCCTTCGACATATTGTCCACTAGTTGTGAATTAACTACTATTTCATTTTCTTTTGCTTTTAGGATTTCGATTTTTTCGGAGATAAATAAGTCTCAATGATCTTGCACTTTTTTAAAGATTTTTGCTTCATTTCACAAGATGTTAATATTTTTCTCATAGGCTCTTTGGGCCAATGCTGTTGTTAGGTTTCCTTTATGCACATTATCTTTGTGTTCTTCTATTCTATCTGCAAAGTTCCTTTTGGTAGCACCTATGTAAGAGACTTATTTATCTCTATCTTATTTTGGAGAGACTTATTTATTTCCCGACCCGAGAACCAGAGAGACCCGAGAACCAGAAAGGCAATAGCAGAGAGTAATGTCTTCTTAAGTATCGGATGGTCGTCGCACAAGGTACAGGATTTTTATAGCTTCTGTCGATGTTACAAGTGTTGGGCCTATGGTCATTTAGCAAAGCAATGCAAAGCTGATGTGACCTGCCCTAACTGTGTGGGAACTGGCCATGAGTCGAGTCAATGCACAGCTCAAAGAGAGGAATTTCAGTGTACCAACTGTCTCAAGTATAACAGAGGATGTCACAACCAGGAATCCCGAGTTGATCCTTATCTCTGAGCCAGTGATCATCATTGTCTTTTTTTCAGGTACCAGTGTCAGCTTGCTGACATGCACACACAGTACTAATGCACTACATAAATATATTACAAGTTAATTTAGATAGATCCTCTGCAGCAACTGATCACTTAGTCAAATATGTACACGATAACAATATACATGTCATTCTCGTACAAGAACCATACGCAAAGCAAAACATCTTAAGGTTTCTGCCTCATTTTAGAATCTACACTATGGGTATTGCAACAGCGGTCGTAGTCACTGATAGTAATGTTGTGTCCTCATTCATACCGGAGATGAGCAATGAAATTAGCACTTCTGTTCTTATCGAACTTGGTAGGCATAAGATTATTTTAAATTCTACATACTTTACTCCAACTGGTGGTATTACTATACAATGTAATTCCCTTCAGCAGATTATTGGCATTAATACCAGTTACCCCCTTATAATTAGTATAGATAGTAATGCTAGATCTCCGGTATGAGGAGATAGATTGTAGAATAGATGAGGAGAGGTATTTTTGGATTTTTTAGCAATGCATGACCTAATATTTCATAACAATAATAGGGAGCCCATCTTTAGTAGACATCGGGGTGAGAGTTTCATTGATTTAACAGTGTCCAATACATTTGCTGCTATGTATATAAAAAATTGGGAACTTAGTCAAGATGACTCCCTATCTCAACATAGATACATTTGCTATCAGTTGGATTTTTGTTTTACCCACTCTCCTTTGTTTATTGATGAGCATTCTACTCTTATATAATATCTCCAGGGCTAATTGGGACTCCTTCCATCCAGTGGCGTAGCTGAAGATTGAGGGGCCCCCCTGCAAAAATGTCGATGGGGCCCCCTTTAAATTAACAATTAGGATAATGCCAGAACATTTAAAAGAAGTCATAAGAGCAAAAGGAGGCCCAACTGATCATTAGATGAATTACACTAATATACTAAGACATACTTTAAATTGCTGTACGGAAACTTTTTTGCCTAATAATTTACTTGTTTTAAATTTGTTCATAATTTGAAGTTTTATTATTTTAATTATTGGATTTTTATAGTATAGGAAGCTACTATATACTTTAATTTTAATATTTTTTTTGTTTTTGTATCATATTTATCATATTTTCTTGTAATAAAGAGCTATTTATTACATGCAGTTGCAGAGTACGAAGACTTTTTTTACCCACTGTAAGTCATACTAAAGTCACATTAAATCAAAGCACACCGAGCAGTGAACTAGAAAGCAACGTTTATTATACAGTGATAAAAATGCTTTCGGTATACTACGATACCATCCTCAGGCATACATTAGAACAGTTTTTAAAATAAGATTCTAGAACAAAAATAACAGCTGTCTCTCTTTCTTTTTTGGCCAGAAATAATTATACAACATAATATAAGGTTGAAAGGTTTCAGAGATATTAGAAAAATAATAATAACATTAGTAAAAATAATAATATTAAAACATAAAAATAAAATAAATTAAATAGGAAGAGGTTCCTCATCTGTTTTAGGTTAGGGTACAAAATAAGTAGACGCAATAGATATAAGGTTCATTAATTTAGAAGGAGTGGTTATTGCATTTACAAATCGTATATTTCCATGCCTTCGACATATTGTCCACTAGTTGTGAATTAACTACTATTTCTCATCTGTCTCATCTGTTTTAGGTTAGGGTACAAAATAAGTAGACGCTATAGATATAAGGTTCATTAACTTAGAAGGAGTGGTTATTGCATTTACGAATCGTATATTTCCATGCCTTCGACATATTGTCCACTAGTTGTGAATTAACTACTATTTCATTTTCTTTTGCTTTTAGGATTTCGATTTTTTCGGAGATAAATAAGTCTCAATGATCTTGCACTTTTTTAAAGATTTTTGCTTCATTTCACAAGATGTTAATATTTTTCTCATAGGCTCTTTGGGCCAATGCTGTTGTTAGGTTTCCTTTACACACATTATCTTTGTGTTCTTCTATTCTATCTGCAAAGTTCTTTTTGGTAGCACCTATGTAAGAGACTTATTTATCTCTATCTTATTTTGGAGAGACTTATTTATTTCCCGACCCGAGAACCAGAGAGACCCGAGAACCAGAAAGGCAATAGCAGAGAGTAATGTCTTCTTAAGTATCGGATGGTCGTCGCACAAGGTACAGGATTTTTATAGCTTCTGTCGATGTTACAAGTGTTGGGCCTATGGTCATTTAGCAAAGCAATGCAAAGCCGATGTGACCTGCCCTAACTGTGTGGGAACTGGCCATGAGTCGAGTCAATGCACAGCTCGAAGAGAGGAATTCTCCCGACCCGAGAACCAGAAAGGCAATAGCAGAGAGTAATGTCTTCTTAAGTATCGGATGGTCATCGCACAAGGTACAGGATTTTTATAGCTTCTGTCGATGTTACAAGTGTTGGGCCTATGGTCATTTAGCAAAGCAATGCAAAGCTGATGTGACCTGCCCTAACTGTGTGGGAACTGGCCATGAGTCGAGTCAATGCACAGCTCGAAGAGAGGAATTTCAGTGTACCAACTGTCTCAAGTATAACAGAGGATGTCACAACCAGGAATCCCGAGTTGATCCTTATCTCTGAGCCAGTGATCATCATTGTCTTTTTTTCAGGTACCAGTGTCAGCTTGCTGACATGCACACACAGTACTAATGCACTACATAAATATATTACAAGTTAATTTAGATAGATCCTCTGCAGCAACTGATCACTTAGTCAAATATGTACACGATAACAATATACATGTCATTCT
>AYEL01063075.1:0-10174 GCA_000484575.1 Olivierus martensii
TAATACTTACAGCGGCAATTCCAGTCTTGTCAAAATCAAATATATAGGGATTCTTTACACAGGGAGTACATTTTTGCAAAAAGAGCTTATCAGAAGGAAATCCGAAATAGTAAATCGAGACCTTGGAAGGAGTTTTGTGATGTTGAGGGAAATCGTGACCCTTGGGGTAAAGTGTACACTTTTCTAAAAAATTCTAATAATAGGGCCATGCCTCCTACCTTGTTAACTGATGCTGATGGTAATGTGTATTTTAATTCTGATAGAGCAGTTGGAGTCATAATGGATTATTTTTTCCCTATGTGTACTTTAATTCTGAAAGGGCAGTTGGAGTCATTATGGGATTATTTTTTCCCTAGGGATGATCTCGGCCATGACAACACTACGCATCAGCTAATTCGTTTCTGTGTTAAACAGCCTTATGTTGCTGAGGACGATTTATATTTCTCCCGTGAGGAGATTCATGGGATTGTTAGTGGCTTGGCTAATAAAAAGGTGCCTGGGCATGATGCTATCACTTCTGAAATTGCTAAACATATTTTCTCCTTACAACCTGATTTTATAGTTTCTATTTATATTTTTGGGAGGGTAAATTTCCAGATATTTGGAAGAAGGCAATATGTAAACTGATACCTAAACCTGGTAAGTGGATTATGGATAAACCAAATTGTTATTGGCCAATCAGTTTGTTGCCGGTTTTTGGAAAGGTTTTAGAGAAGGCTTTAATAAACAGAATTAATCACTTCCTTCTTAGAAATCGTAAGTTGAATGATCTTCAATATGGGTTTACTCCACAATGTAGTACCATAGAAGCTATACTCTATGTTAAACAGCGAGCACAAAATGCACTTTCAAAACGGAGTAATTGTTTGATGATTTCATTGGATATTAGTTCAGGATTTGACAGGACGTGGGTTCCTAAAATATTATACAATTTGCGTGAACATGGGTGTTTACGTAATTTATATACATTGGCTACTGATTATTTATCGAAAAGACAGGTTACATTATATATATTATTATATATACATTATATATATATTATTATACAATAACATTGCACACACGCGTGACATCTCCATCGGTTCACAGTTTTTTGGTTTTTCTTTTGTTCTCTTTTGTTCTTTCGATATTCTTGTTTCCTTTTGTTTCCTCATATTAAAGTTGACTTTAGCCTTTCCAAAAGTTTTTGTGGTATTTCCACCTGTTTCTTCAATTAATTTGACTTATCTAGGGCTAGTTGTTTGTTTTCCTATTGTTATCCCTGAACTATTTGATTTAACTTGCATTTGTACTTTCACTTATTTGTGTTTCTGGGTGTTTCTCATTGCTCTTTCTTGTATTTTTGATTGTTCAGTAGTTTTCTTTTGATTCTAGCATGTGCCAATTGTTTATCTCTAGTTCTATTGTTCACGATCGCTTTATTTGGTGTCAGATTTCCAGTTCCATCGGATATAATGCCAGTGGCATAGAGTGAATGTATTTGTGTGAATGGATTCTTATTTCCAGGCAAACTGCCTCTTCCGGTACACTTCAGCTGTTGGTTTTTCTCCAATGACGTACTTCCATTGGTTTTTCCCGATGACTGAGGTGCGTCAGTGGTAATGCTACCCCCATACTTTCTTTCTTGTGGGAATGGAGATATCTATCTACTCCACATTTTCTTTCTTATGGGAGTGGAGATATCAGAATGTTTAGGTTAGGTCTGGTTGGTATTACTAACACCTTCTGTCCTATCAATTCTTTAGCTGAGTGACTGTGATATGTTGATTATAGATATAAATCTAATCCTAAGTTACTAACACACTAACATTTTATTTAATTAAAAAAAAATAAAAATAAAATAAAAAATAATAATAATTAAAAAAAAAATTTATTAGTTTTAGATATTAACATAGTTGTAAGTCTTTTACTAACTTTGTTTCCTCTTAACATACTTTCTAGATATACTACTAACATAGTTTTAGGTTTCTAATAACATAATACTTAATTTCTACTAACATAGTTTTAAGCTTCTACTTAACATAGAATGGGTTGGGTTACTCTCACACATGTCATCATATAGGTTAAGTTGGAATGGTTGTTTGCTTTTTCTACATTTTGCGTTTAATTTTGCCCAGAACGGCTCCCTTAGTACTCTATTTGAGTGGAAAGGAGCAATCAAAATTTAGCCAACTTACCATACAAAAGAACCATACAAACTTAACTTACCATACAAAAGAAAAAAAAAAGAAAATGGTTTTGCAGTCAGTAAAACAAAGAAATATGTCCATAGTATTTACTTAGTTTACAGTTCTAATAAAGTAATTTGATGTATTTCTAAATTCTGACAAACATATAGGATGATACATTACTTTACAAAAATATTAATTTATTAGGCACTTCACAAATAAGATTGGAAATGTGTTGAGCAATGCTTTTTAATGAATAAGCATGAGAGCCATTATTGTGCATAGCATCAGTTAATATTAAATTGAAATATAGCAATCTCCAGTGTTTTTGATTGTTCATTTTCAGGTAGTTTTGACTATCTACAAAATACATGATAATTATTTTGCAGTTAATTTTTACCATAGATTTTCTGTTTTTGATGATCACATGTATACTGGTCAATTTTTCACTCCTGTTGGTTATAGCAAAATTTCTATTGTGTGTTTCGTTTCTGATTTTCTATTGTTTAAATTTTAGTAAATAATTGTTTTGGTGATTTGGAAATGATTGAAGTGTTTAATATTTTTGATACTTTCTGTTGAACAAACAATTCAATAAAATCTTACTGTTAGGAAATGCAATTCAATGTACAGGTTTCTCTTCATGTTGCATCACAATATTTCTATGCTGTGAATCTGGAATCTTGTCTAAGTGCTCTTATTTATTCCAATTATGAACTGGATTTGGAAACTTTTTAAAATTATGAAAAAATTATTTATTTTAATGATTTGTTATGAATGTTATTTTAATGATGTCATATTGTTTTAACTTTTGAAATTTGTAGGATATTCTATACTTTTTACTCTTTCTTAGAGGTCAGAATAAGGATTTGCTTATATACAGATTGGTATATATGATAAATTCTATTATGTTCTTCAACTATCTACAATAGTGGAAAAATTATTGCATCACCCTAAAAGTTGGTTGGAATTTAGAAATACACATAAATTATTGCATCAGAACTGTAAATTATGTAAATACTAGAGATATATTTCTTTATTTTTCTGACTGCAAAACTATCTAATTAGCTTATTTGGTCCACTTTTCAAATTGTTATACTATTGTTTAGATTAATAGGCCATTTGATTCATAAGTGTAATTCACTAATGCATATCCAGTTATGATGTATTAAATATTTTTGTTGAATTGCTTGCTATTGTTGAACATTGCCAATACTACAATCTTCCCATATATGATAGCTGGATAGCTAAATATGCTACTTATGGAAAATCGATGCAGTAATTTTTTCCATAAACTAGTAAAATAAAATCTGCTAAAATTATGTATAAAAGTTTAATATGGAAAAGCCCTACAAGCAGTAAACCTTAAATAATTTATTAATTAAGGAATGTTTTCAATCCTAGAATGGATCCTTCTCAGCTTTGTACTTAGTCATATTAAACTCTTAATTTTTTCCAGTACTGTAATATTCATTTATATATGAAAACTTCTTTAATTTCATATTTTACATAATAGATTTATGAAATATTAATTGATAGACTATTTTACTATCATAATTTTTAAACTTTTTGAACAGAACAATTTTTGGATTTTTCAAAAACTGAAAAAATATGGCCATATATGTAAAAGTTAATAACTATTTGTAACATATACTAATAAAGAACATAAAAATGATCAATAATTTATAAATAAAATAAAATATATTTATATCTTAAAACAATAATCATTTATTTCAAAGTATTTTAATATTTCTTTTATTAATGCTTATAATCATTTTAATATAAAAATTAATTACTTTTCTAAAAATTAAATACAACTTTAAAAGTAAAATATATTGTTAATTTTTTTAAATACACCTAGTTCTCATAGTTACATAGTGGGTAATTCCTGGAAATGACTGTGTAAATTTAAAATGTTCAAAAAGAGAACTTTTTAATGTGTATTTCAATGTAGAATGTCTCAGAAAATTCTTACACTTATTTAGGTTGTACTCATCTATCCCACTTGAGATCATGTGCCAGCAGCCAAAGCTGTTGTAGATTATTTCTCATTGGAGTTTTTGTCTAAGTTGAAGCTGCTCAGGCAAGTCTTTCTGGTTACTATTATTTACTTCATGTTAAATATAACAGAACAGATAACAAAGATTGAAGCAAACAGATAAAGAATCAATGAAAATATGTATAAACATGTTACCATATGCATTATTGAGGTGATGACTGAAGATATCATGTCAGAATTATAAAAGAAAAAGCAATAATATCCAATTATTATTTATTTTGTTCAGCATGATCAGAATTCAAAGAAATTATAATCATGTTGAGTGAGTTTGAATTCTGAGTGAATAACAAAAATAAAAACACTTTTAGCAGATCAGCTTTATTTTTGTTGCATTTTAGTATAACAAAAGTTATTAATATTTTGTGAGTGGATATTCTACAGGCATTATATTCTGTGTTTATGACACAATTTATCTTCCATTTTGAGATATTTATATGGAAAAAATTTATATTCAAGTTTTATGACATTCTTCTGAATACAGTACCTGATTTGACATCAAAAATGATATTTAATTTTTTCCAAATTGTTTACGTCTAGAAAGTGGAATATATTCTTAAAACATGTATCTCCAAGAAAACATAGAGAGCAGGTAAAATGAGACTAGGTGTATTGCTAATAAGCATGATTAAATCATATCCAGAAAAAATTACAAATAATCTCAGTTTATGACACTACTGATTTACAGCCACTTATACTTATCTTATGATTATGATGCAAATACTAACAAAACTGCTTTTAAAGGATTCTAACTTAGAAACATATAACTATAAGCACTACAAACAGTCCAGGAACAATCTTTAAAAAAAAAAACTTTTTTATTTAGAGAGAAACGTTTTCGGCTTATATTAGCCCTCCTTAAATCTCAAAAGATTTGCATTCTGTCGAACAACCAACTGTTAGACAAGCGTTGGTGTTCTAGAACTCAGAACAAAATACAAAATTTCAAAAAAATAATAATTATACATATTCTTAACAAATTTTAAGCTTAAGATAAAATATATATACATATTCTCTTATAAAAAATTCTTTTAAAAGATCATTCCTGGACTGCTTTGTAGTGCTTATAGTTATATGTTACTAAGATTATGATGCAATTGATAAGCCCTGACATTATTGTTTGATATATTAATGAAGTTTATTTTGTGTTTGATTTCTTTAACTTTGTATTTATTAAATTTAATATGATGCTGTATTATCTTATAATAAAAAATGATAGAGGGAAATTTATTATAAGATATTTTTGACTTATAACTATAGTTATATCTTGAATGATTCAAATCAAACCCTGTCATAAATTGAGGACTATTTGTATTTTCAATCATCAATCTAATCTGTTAATGCTGAATGACAATATAAATAAGTTATAAGAACTAAAATAATGTTATAAAAATGAATTACAATGATTTTTAATAACAAATAAATGATTTTAGCATTTTACTTCAATTATAATCTATTGTAAATAAGTTCTAGTAGTTTCTCATAGTTGATCAGTTTGTATCAATATATATTGATTCACTTTCTTTAAATAATTAAAATTTCTTTTTGAAATATTTAGAGAGGCGCCATGAGCCTCAAGGAGCTTATCTTGCCCCACCAGAACGTATTTATCCCACCTCTGGACAATCACCTTATCAACCATCACCAGAGCATCGTTATGAACATTCCTATCATTCTTCACCAGACAGAAGTAATCATGATATAGGTTATTTATCGTCTCCTGAACATCGCTATGATCATCAACAATCATTTCCAATATATGGCAATTCTTCATTTGAAGAGCAAACATATTATGGTGAAAGGATGTATGGATCAAGATCAGGTAGTGTCACACCTGTTGTGGATGAACAAACAAGGTAATTAAATTATTTGTATCCTTGAAAAATAAAATAAAAATGCTGCTTGTTTTACTATTAAGAATAAATGCTAAGTATGTTGCTTAATTTATTAATGTATTTTATTACATTAATAAATTAACAACACATACATAATAATGTAATTTATTATGTATTTTTTTATATATTATAAAAAAATTAAAAATATATAAATCCAAAATGAGTTTTCTAACAAATATAGATTATCATAATTAAGCTATCAGTATTCAGAATCATCTATTTGATAAAAAATTAATCAAATTTAACAGGAATACTTTCCAGTGACTGCTGAAGATATTTTTACAAAAACATAATTAATATTGAAAAGTATCACTAAGGGATATTAACATTGCAACAAGCAAAATTAAACTGTAGCTATATTTGCATGTTCCATTGATCATTCTAGAATGTTGGTAATTCATCTTTGCCATCCATAATGACCAGAAGTTAGGAGCCTGACAAAATAGTTCCTGGATTCGTCTGGATCCTCAAAGTAACAACCCCTCCACTAGACTATTATTAACTGATCACCAATATGTAGTATAATCCATGTAATCTGTTACTTTCTTAATTAGACACTTCATAATCTGAAACATTAAAAATTGCTACTACAAGAAAATTTTTTTCCTGCTGTTAGATTATAATTTGTTAATTTTTGCACCTGTTTTTTTTATGGAACTAGCCAATATTTTATTATTTTTTTAGACTAATATGTATTTTAAGATATATTTAGACTATTTATTTTTAAAAAAGATCATGTGCCAGCCATCAAAACTCTTGTAAATACGTTGTACTAGTTTCTTGTAATTGATCAGTTTATATCAATATATTAATATATTGATGCACTTTTTACAAGTTAAGCCCTCATATTTAGCTCTTATAATATCAAGACTCTTGAATAAGAGCAAGGTCAAAACATTCTGTCATGAGCAACCAATCCAAATGGATAGGGCAACTCTAGAATGCTAGAGATTGATTTGCACCAACCTCAAATCTATGTTACTACAGACACTCTAAGAGAGCACTCAGTCGTACACTTTCCATGACTAGTGTATTTAAAGTCTCATTAGCCTAAATGGCCAAAATCCCTTTCAAAAATACAGAATCTAGTAACTTTCACTGTTTAGTTCTTTATTCATTCTCACTCTCAGAATTCTTTCTATTGCCATTGAGCCTGACCAAATCCTGTTCCTTTGTAAGAACAGTCACCAAAGAAGTCATACAGGCATTGCACAGGCTTAGTATAAGGATCTAAGAGTACTTTACTTTAAAGCAGGGGTGGGAAATTTTTTGTTTGTAGAGGCTGTATAGAAAAATTTATGGTGGGCCATGGGCCAAAACAAGAATAATTGATGATGATAGTATTTATTTAAAAAAGAGAAGGTACAGATATGTAGCCAAAACAAAAACAGTTGATAATAATAGTATTTATTTAAAAAAGAGAAGGTACAGATATGTAAACTGATGATAATAGTATTTATTTAAAAAAGAGAAGGTACAGATATGTAAGCATAGGTTGATATTAGATATAATAAAATAACGTGGCCCGCGGGCCGGAGGTTGCCCACTGTGGGTATGTAAGTATACATAGCGTTGGTATTAGATATAATAAAATAATGTGGTCCGCGGGCCGGAGGTTGCCTCCCCTACTTTAGAAGGATTCATGACTCATCTCAATAGAATATAACATTGGTTAAAAGCATAGAGTCCTATTTCATCTAGATTCTCTGGGTCCTCTTATTAGCATCATATGCCAGCAAAGGGCTAGAGAAAGCTAATTGAGAAATGTCCTAGTTGCTGAAAGTTTTTTTGTAATACTACTTTCCCTTTTAGCCTTAAAAAATGGATCATTTAGAATTATCACCCAATCATTTTTTTAAAACCATGCAGGTCTAAAAAACTGGAGAAAGAAAAACATTAAACTCCTAATTATCCTCTTGTACAGGTGGAAGGCTAATAAGATGAAGCTTTTGCCTGGTGTCTCAAAGTGATTGTTCCTGATACTGAATCTTTCATTATTTCAGTATCACTCAACCATTAGCACAATGCCTCATAACTTAGTTTGAGTAGAACCAGAGCTTCTTTAATTAAGGGAAGGAATTCAAATATGAATTTCTGATCTTTGTTGTCCCCTCTATGACAAAGATGCAGGGTTGGAATTATGGAATGATTTTTGAATGTATTTAAATATGAACATTCACATATATCTGCATATTTTTAAGAATAGAAGTGAGAAGTAGATATTTATTAGAAATAAATATGGATCGCTTATCATTTATAACATTTTCTGGCTGTCAAAGAAATGCTACTAGTGCAGTGCTCTCTTTATATATTTTCAATCCTATTTGTGCAATATCAATATTAAATACAAACTAAAATATTAATTTATGAACAGTTATACATATCTACAAACTATATATAGTTACATATTTACATCAGATTATATAACTGATATATATTATATCAGTTATACAGTAGAGTCTTTCTAATCTGACCATATGGTTTCAAGACTTGTCAGATTTCAGGGATTTGTCGGATTATTGGATGTTCAATGAAAAAAAAGGAATTCCCTAATCCGACCATATGGTTTCGAGACTTGTCAGATTTCAGGGATTTGTCGGATTATTGGATGTTCAATGAAAAAAAAGGAATTACACAAACAAATGCACTCTATTTATTTATTCATTATTAACAGATGCATCTTTCCTGTCACTGCTCTTGCTGTTCAAATCTTTCACAAACCCCTCAATTTTATCTTGATTCTTTTAATGTCATAAATGATGGCTCGTCCAATACCATAAAACGAAGCCAAGTCCCTAAACTTTTCTCCCAAATCAAGTTTCTTAATTATTTCTGCTTTTTCAACCACAATCAATGTCGTGTTTTTGTTTTTCACTTTTTCCGATTTGTGACATCATGTAAAGATAAACAAACACTGATACTGTAAAAACACTATTTTACAGTAAACAGTGTACTGAACTTAAAAATTAGTCCAACTATAAACCTGAGCAATGAACAAATAGTGACTGACAATTTGTTTACGTCAGTTTCTCTTTCTCACACATCGACAAGTTGTGACATGAAAATTTCGTGGTCGGCACAACAGTTCACAGAGTGTCGGACTGGTGAAGTGTCAAACTACAGAGACTCAACTGTATATTAATTATGCATACTTTCAAATAACTGCTTTTACTCTTTAATGGTACTATTATTTAAAAACAGCACTTTCTGCAGTTGAGAATAATCATAAAATTTTATTCAACACCTAAAAGCTAACATTTTCAGTACTAGATTCCATCTTCAGGGCTAGATATTCAAATATATTTTGAACTTCCAACAGCTTATGTACAGAATCACAACAGAATGTTGCTATGGTTACAATCTCTTAGGCAACCAGTTCATACTTGAGAATTAATCAATAAATAAAATAAAAAATAAACATAGAATAAAAATAAAATACATAAGGTTAATTTCTAGTTACAATACAACAATACCGAATAACACAAAACAATATTATAAGATTACATAAGTTCAATATATGAGCCGTTCACAAGCCAAATCGATTAACTCCACTTTTTGAATTTTTTAAAATATTACTGTTACAGTACTTGGTTGACTCTTAACTATTTATAATAAAAATAAATTTTCCTAATAGTTAAGCTTAACCACCACTAAATGATAAAATTTTTTGGCCATTCAATAATAATTAATTTATTTCAGAAGCCAATTCAATTAACTCCATATTCTAATGTAAATCGTGGTAATAATACAATTCAAACATTTATAAGTGTTGTATTATGCTTAAAACATTTTTTGAATTTATCCTTCAAAGTTAGAATTATATTTTTACGTCTTTTAAAATCACTAAATTGGAAGGCTCAGATTGAGAGACGTGTAGGAAAGGTGTGATACCACTTACATGAAAGTTTTGGCTAGCCAATTTTTATTCAATAATTTTTTGGGTTTTAGTCAAGATCTTTCTTTAGTCGTCTAGGATATGACAATAAGAATTTAGTTAAATAATTTTTTTTATACAATGATATGTATATTAAATGATAATTATATATAATATATAT
>AYEL01063077.1:0-13111 GCA_000484575.1 Olivierus martensii
ATTGTTCAGATTTCTTAAGAATTCTGAATTGCCGAATACGCCTTATATCTGTGAAGCGTTGGTAGCGGATGTGGTATTCCTGTTATGTATATTACTTATTTTGGAAGTGGATGTTATGTGCATATTACTTATTTTTAGATAAATACACCCAAATAAAATGAATAGATTTCTCAAAAAGAAGCGTGATGTTGAAGAATCCGATTCTGGAAGCAGGGCCGGATTTACCAATAGGCCGAGTCCAAGGCCCCGCAATTCTAGGGGCTCCAAAACTATCAATCAATTTTCAACTTTTATAAACTCTTAATAAGAAAAAATGGGTTTTTATTAAAGTGCTATATAGAAAGATAGTGCTATATAGTTGATTTGAATTTTTGGGGGCCCCAAAGCCTTGCTCGTCCTAGAGCCTCTAAAAATGCAAATCCGGCTGTCTGGAAGTGAGCAAAAGTTAAGTGCAAGAAAGCAAAATCGCGGCCTACTCGTAAATATGATGAAAGTTATTTAAGCTTTGGTTTCAACTTCGACCGGAAGTGATGTTCATCCTGCCAACGCTGCTATTCAAATTGTCTGTCACAATCGCTCACTTAATGCCATGGCCTTCATTCATCTTATCATTCAGGTCATACCAGAATTTATCTTTTTCATTCTCATTTACTCGTATACCATCTATAGGAGTATACACTGCAATCAGAAACACTCTTTAATACCAATTTCATCCTTATCTATGTTATTCTATCATTCAAACACATATTTTAACATACACTTTTTTATTCTCTCATTTATCAGCATACACGCACACACTATTTCTTGCTTATTGATTATCTTTTACCCCCAGACCATATTCTCACAATGTTACAATGTGCTTTGTGTCAAATGCGCATCCCTTTCAGCATGTTTGATTGACACAAAGCACATCTAGCCTATATTTGCACATCTCATTCATAAGCTCTTGTTCATTCCTTTCCACATGTCTATTCACATTCCACACACCCAATCTTCATTCATACTTCTGTTTCTAATATTGTTGTCCTTTATCCAGTCCAGTTGTAAATTCATATTTGACAGCCCAGTTTTCTTTACATTGAGTATCAAAAATCAAGATGTAATTTCACCACGTTTATGATCAGCTAACAATATATGGTCTGGTAGATGGGTGCCCCCTGAAAGTCACAGATAATCCAGGCATCTTCATTGGGCTCCTAAGTTTTGGCCATTATGGCAAAGTTGGAATATCAAGATCAATGGAGCATGCAATCACCTTGCCATGTAAAGGTATGGACCCAAAATTCAGCATGATACAAATATCATATCTTGTATCCTTTAATTCCATAATCCATTATCATTTATAATGGATTTAATTAGTATATAGATATTTTAAACCATTACTCTCCAATCAAGCAAAAAATTGAAAAAATATAAATGCTTAACATGTGAATTTAATGAAGGTATGAATGTTTGAAAGTCTGAAGATACAAGTGAAATTTTACATTGATTTAAAATAATAATATGTATAAAGAATAATTTTTTAATATTTATAAAAACTATATGAGAATAAAAATTGATTTTCTTCTTTATTAAATTTAAATCATTTTTACTTAGAATAATTCATTAATAAATACATATTTATTTATTAAGAATATATTTTAGTAAAATACTCAAAAATATATACATATATACATACTATATACACGACAGTCACTACTGGACGAAAATTTTCGGATTAAAAATTAAAAGTAATTATGGATTAATTCAAATCAATTGTATTAAAATAATAGTACCATAATCATTATCACTATATTACAAATCAAACTGATTTATTATATTTTGAATGAATATTGTGAACATAAACTAATTACATTAACAATAGATCTTTATTTACTTCATGAAAATTGAAATATATTTTATAAATGTATAATATTAATAATAAATCATGTTAAATAAATAGCACTTTATCATAAAATCTGATTCCTTCTTACTTTATATTCTGGAATTCAAATATAAAAAAAAATTAAATCAAGAATAAATCTAAGCAATATGTAATATTGTAACTGAATAAATATTTTTAAGGTATAATTTTAAAATAAATATTTTTACTTGGATCATATTAATATTATTTACAAATATTACAAAGTTTAATCCAACATTTATTTCTTTTATCAGAATTCTTGACATTTATTAGATTTATTTTCATTCCTCATTTGAATATTTTCCATCTGTAATTTAAAAAAAATATAATTACTAAAATTTCTATTTTTATTAAGATTTTTAATAACTATATGATATTTAGATTATATTTAATTGTTACTGATTGATGGAAACTTTGCACTTTCTAATATAGAGCATTTTTGTTATAGAAGAATGTTTGTGCCATTTAATTATAAGCATTTTAATACAAACTATTATACATAGAAATAATTGTAAATTCTCCATAATGGAATTCTCCACTACAACAGAACCATAGTTTATAGAATAAATATATTCAAAGATGGTGATGTCATATCTAGTTATCAGTCAAACAGTGATAACTGCATTTAATAAGACTAAAAAAATTGCTAACTTATAAGATATATATAGAGGTTGAAGAAACATATTTTGTTCAAAAGCTTTGTGCTCAGTGTGCTCTATATCTGTGCAGATTAATAAGAGAGACTTGGCATAAGCAAATTAGTCCCATGAATAACAATACAGTGGCTGTTTTAAAAGTTAGAATTACATAAGTGCTAGTACAAGTTACAAATGCAAATGATAATTGAAATATATTTTGTATATAAGTACTGCAATATGTACAGTTGGTTTCAAAAACATGTTCACCTGCTTTGGAGGGGCTGAGCTTACAGGAAGTTGATTGGTTATAAAGTCTATCAATTCAAATCTGCATTGTGGAAGCTAAAAATGGGTGTGTCCATTCTGATTAAGAATAGAGGTGAGGTATATGACTGGGATGGACTTTAAACTGAAAAGACTAATTGATCCTCACTATTTCAAACAAAGCAGATTTAATAGTTATGAATTGAATAAATAGATAACATGATATAATATCATTTTTTAAATTTTGAACATGGTAATTATGAATATAATATTTACAGATTTATGTTTTTAAACCTCTAATATGCTAATATAATTGTACTGTATTTGTTTTTCTGCCATATATTATATATAAACCACATATACAGTATATATACACTAATCAAGAATAAGAAAGAAATGTATTTGCCTAAACATGATTCTTTTTAAGGTTAAACTCACAAAAGATTTCATATCGAGAGAGTGGCAGCGATGCTTTATGAAATATAATTTGCGATGTGTAATAATTACAATATTGAAAGACACAAATTCTTTTGATATCATAATCGTTACATATTGCAGTTTTGGACTTTTTTTCTGGCAATATCTGAACAAACTTTATATATGAAATTATATAAATGATAATGTATTTTGGCAACTGAACCAATTGAAAAAATACAATGTATCATAAATGAGAAGCTGCAAATCTACATGCTTCATTCATGATGGTCAATTCTGCACTCTAGTATGTGTACAGCAGAGTCATTTGAGTCATATTCAAGCTTGCTACAATTTAGACTGTGCGTAATTTGAGCATTTGTAATAATTTGTTATAAATACTCAAAATGTATGTAATATTTTTGGGTAAAATAATAATTTTTCTTTTATGAATATGAGTAACATTATTGTATATATTTGCCACAAAAATGTTAATTAATCCATAATTGTTTAATACTAATTATATTCCATTGCATAAATGTGGAGAATCTAAATTCTTCAAAATAATGGCATTCAATGAGAGAATTTAAAAATTCTGTTGGGTAAATAACTGCTTCATTTATTTTGAAGAACATTATCAACTGATATTATATGTGACAGATCATTCTGGTAACATTCTGGAATCTGCAAGTTGATTTGAAAGATATAATTTTATCAAAGCATTCTTTTTTGGATATAAAACTATAATTGGGAAACTTTCTTTCCTAAGTAATATTATAAAAGTTGAAGTCATTTAGTATAAGTAAGTCATTATATATATATTTCTATTGATAATTGTTATTGGTGCAGTTTTGTGCTCTGTAGTTTCATTTGTTAACAAATATATACAAGCATTAATAATATTCTGTAATTTAAACTTAATTGAATAAATGAATCTTAAAGTATTAATAAACCATCATTAATAGTGAGGGTTTTATTAATACTCTTAAGATATATATATATATATAGACAAGTGACTATATGTACAAAAAATAAAAATTTTTTAGACTATATGTGACTATATGTACAGAAAGTGAAAATCTTTTAGAATGAAAATGTTACTCTAGCAATAAAATATTTCTTGCTATAATGCTGTGATTTTTATCATTTTTTTTAAAATAAAGTTAAGAAGTTTTAATGATTTTTATCATTTTCTTTAAATAAAGTTAAGAAGTTTTAAATATATTTAATTCATACATAGTATTTTGATTCTAATGCACAAGAGTTTTTCTATATTATATCAGCATATTTTTTCCTGTATTTTATCAATATGTATAGCATATTTATATCTATGTCTATTCTTATAAATATTTACAAAATATTTAATATATGCTCCAATTTATCTATATTTACCAAATACTACTATTCAAACTCTGAAATATTGAATTAAATACAGGTACTCCTCACTTAACGACTCGGTTTTGTTCTCATGACTCGGTTGTAGAATGAATTGGTCAGTAAGCGAAAAACTTGTTCCTATATTAAAATATTGGAAACAAATTTCAAATTAAAAATTTATATCTTAATTATGCACAAAGTACAGTATTTTTGGAACTACGAGTGTGGAGAAATTACAAACAAAAGTTGTAAGCGATGCGTATGAGTGAAAACCAAAATATTCCATTAAAAAAAATAGTCTTAAGCTCGGACGTAAGTTCGAGCAGTCGTTAAACAGGTAGGTCGTTAAGTGAGAAGTACCTGTATTATTAATTAGAATAGGATCAAATTATTATAAGTCCACAACTTTTAATTTTTAAATGTAATATTCTGTTTTTAAAATATAAAAATATTTCATACAGTTAGAAATTTTCAGGGAAACAATATTTCATACAGTGTAGTTAATGCATTCCAAAAATTTACTGAATTTGATCAAGGAATGTATTCCATGGGAAAAATGATGATTCATTTCTTAAAAATATTTTCACTTAAAAAATAACAACTTACTGATTCAATAATGGATTATAGAATTATCTAATAATGTTACAAGAGGATGAAATAAGAAAATGCAATTAAATTTAAATTGCACACAAAAAACAAAGCTCTAAACAAGATAAATACTTTATTAACAGAAATATTTTTGACCTTATCAGTAGGTCAACCTCAGCTGTAACGAATATACAGAACGGAGAGAAGCAACCCCCTACAAAAATAAACAACTCCAAAAATGACGTCATAAGAGACGTTGTATAAACATTTACACATTGCTACTACAAATTCCACTCCTACAAAACAATGCCATCCTTATGTTCTCTGCCATCCTTATGTTGGTATTTTCAATTCCGCACATAATAATCTTGGCATTGTTCCACTCTATATCTACATCATATTTTTACGCTCTAGTCGCCAGAGCAGTTTTTAACGAACCTTTCTTTATGTCATTTTTGTGTTCTTTGTGTAAGTATTTATATTAGTGTTTCTCAAATGATGCACTCGGGCACACTGGTGTGCTCTGAAAAGTAGCCAGGTGCATCCCAAGCAAATGAAAATAATTTATGATTTTTATATATATAAAAAATATGCATTTTTAAAAAGCTACGGATAGGCACGTGGCTACCATATCTGAGTCAAGTCTTTTTCGTTTGATATTTTAAACTGATACTCATTTTCCTATTTTGTAGTTTAATGGCTAATTTTATTTAATTAAAATTTAAAATGTGCCTCAGAGTTTAAATTACTATACAAATGCACCCTGATTTTAAAATTTTGAGAAACACTGGTTTATACGATGTTTGATGACGTCATGCATTCCCTGTCCGCGTGTTTTTAATATTGTATTTTTATTAATATCACTTCAGATTTTTACTTTATTATGTTGTAACATTAGTATTATTATTAGTATTTATTATTATTATTGTTTTATAGGAGTGGAATTTGTAGCAGTAATGTGTAAATGTTTATACAACGTCTTATGACGTCATTTTTGGAGTTGTTTATTTTTGTAGGGGGTTGCTTCTCTCCGTTCTGTATATTCGTTACAGCTGAGGTTGACCTACTGATAAGGTCAAAAATATTTCTGTTAATAAAATATTTATCCTGTTTAGAACTTTGTTTTTTTGTGTGCATTTTTGTGAGTGTAACAGGATGGCTTTAAAGTTCTTAAATTTAAATTATTAATAATTTATAACTACATTGTAATAGGCTGAATTGTTAGTATCATTAGCAGTGGTGAATGCAATGGACATTCTAATATTTTTGAAATATTGATACTTTAGTTCAATACTTCAATATTTTTGTGCTTGATACATTTATTTCAATATTTACTGAATATCAATACTTTTTTGTTGCTACTGTATCAATAGAAATCAGAAAAATTTAATTTAATGTCTACTAAAGAATTTTTTCAATCACACATAAAAAAAAGGATTCATTAGCACTTCAATCTTTTAATGTAAATATTAGTGATAGCTGTGTCAAAAACTTTGGTTACATATCTTATTCAATTTTAATACTACATTTTAATTTTATATATACATATTTTATATTTGTAAATATTATTGTAAGAAATTCTGTAAAATGCATTGATTTTTGAAGAAATTTTAGTTGAAAGTTAAAACTGGAACTTTTTATAATCATAATTGTTTTATAATATAACTACAGAAAAGCAACAAGCCCAATAATAGTCATAAACATCCAATAATTATCAAATTTTCAGGGAAACAATAGTTATATTTTATAGAAATAATTTTTATTAAATTAGAAAAAATAATAAAATTTGCACTTTTTCAATCTTGTTTTATAAAATATTGTTTTTCAATAAATTATTGACTATTGCATTTATTATTTTACTGTTCAAGAAATTTATAATATTTTGAACAATTATTTTTGATTTATTCCTTTAAAATTATTCATTTAAATTTTTGATTTCAACATTATAATTATAGAGACTACTCTATACTTATAATGTTATAGTGTCAATATCAATACTTTCCAAAAATGTTGCATCCCTGGCATAGAGTGTACAGTTACTAGATACTTTTTTGCTTGTTTATATTTGTGTGTGTAATACATAAACAAACAAAAAAAAACACACTCACACACACACAAACAACCGTGTAAAAACGTGAGTGTGTGTTTATCAAAATAATGTATCTTTATAATTATAGTAAAATACTAGCAAAACTTTAAAATTTATATATATAATAAAAATTATAGTAATAATTAAATATCAAAAACAAAATATGGAAGCCTATTGTCTATCGTATACAGACTGTCCCTGACTTATACAGATCCATAATTACATAGAGATTTTTCTAATTTACAAGAAAAATATACTGATCGAATAAAGCTATAATGCAGAGATTTGAGCATTTTTCTCTTAATTTCATCGTTTATCATATGCACATATGTTTTATATGCTTTTTAGGTTAGTTTTAGTTAATGAGCTGAGCCTGACCCAGACTCTCCTGAAAAACTGAAGATTTGAAATTGATTCTGGATCCTCCAAGATGGTAAGTAACTGCTTTCTCACATATTTGGCTGACTTATATGCTTATATTCTTTAATATAACATTAAAAATGTCATATGTATGTTTTGAGCTTATATAGGATTTTTCTGAATGATCTACTTACATAAGTTGTGGATTTTCTATAGTTATGCAGTACAGACACAGTTATATACATTACAGTATTGTATTTATAAATTCTTAATGTTTTTAAAAATTTAAGCAGACTTGTTTACAATGTGTTGAATACATTACCACATTATAGTAATCACATATTCCACAATAATTAAATCTCAAGCACAAATTATAAATCACACTATAGTGAATTCCATACTAATTGAAGCTATATTATGCAAGATATTCCTGTGTAGGTTATTATATAGATCCATTATGTAGATATTCCTGTAACAATATCAAAGATTAATAGTGATTTATTGATTTATCAATATGCAATATATTAGAAATGAGAGTTTCAATTAACATAGCTATGTTTATTATTTGGTTTTTGTATAATGATGATAGATGAAAATTACTTTAAACAATAAAATAATCATAATTAATAATATTAAAATATTTAAGTCATATTTACTTTTTTTTTTACTTTACTACTTTTTCCAATTCCAAGCCTAAAAATTAATATAAAACACTGGATGAGAAGGTTTTAAAAGAAAAAATAAATACAAAATTTGAATTAATATTGTCAATGACATCAAGACTATCATTAATGATGGAGCATTATTACCAAATTTTATGAAAATATATATGAAATAAAAATATTTACATTAAAAATGTTTTTTTAGTTTGATTCAAATCCAATCTAGTATTTGGAAATAATTCAGAATAGAATTAGGATATGAATTTTCATAACAAGAATGTTTGAGAAAATAGTGATTTCTATACATTTATGCATATGTTCTGTTAAAATTCAGTTACAATATCATTTAATTTAAATTTTTAATTCTCAGAAAAAATAAAGTAATTAATTAATTCCACCTTATAATAAAGCTCCATTATTTAAAAATATTATATCTTGAAAATTATTATAATATTATGGAGTGTATTTTTTTTTTATAAAAAAAAAATGAAACATAAGTTTAATGATTTCACAGGCATCACATCTAGAAAAATAATAATGCTGAAAAAACAGAAAAAGTACTGGAATGCTGTTCTGATGTATTTCAAAAAATTCTTATAATGTTCATCTAAGCATCATTATCAAAACAATACAGCTATACTATATTGTTGCCTACTTTCAGAAAAACAGATTAGTGCTTAAGTAATATTTTTTTATGTTTTATTTTATAGAAAGAATTGTCTGTTTATTTTGGCTAATAATTTAATCTTTATTTTAATATATTAAACAAGTCCACAATATAATTATTTATAATCAGTTTCATTTTGCTACACTATAAAATAAAATCAGACAAATAATAGTGTAAAATTAGAAAGGAAAAAAAATGCAATGAAAAGGGATTTGGTTATTATTAATCTGAATATTAGATAAGTACTTTTCAAAAAAAAAAAAAAAAAATCGCACTTGTTGAAGCGCACTAATCAAATTTGGCACCGCACATATTAAGGGATAGTATCAATAGTAAAAAGTGAGATCATATACTTAAACATTTGAAATAAATGATCATTAAAAAGTGAGGATTTTTAGTACAGATACTCCTCACTTAATGATCTATCTGTTTAACGACTGCTCAAACTTACATCCAAGCTTAAGACTATTTTTTTAATGGAATATTTGGTTTTTGCTCATACGCCGAACTTACGTCCGTGCTTAAGACTGTTTTTTTAATGGAATATTTGGTTTTTGCTCATACGCACAGCTTACAACTTTTGTTTGTAATTTCCCCGCGCTCGTAGTTCCAAAAAACTGAAGAAAAATAAAGTACTTTGTGCATAATTAAAATTATGCACAAAGTAATTAAATTATTATAAATTTAATTTGAAATTTGTTTCCAATATTTTAATATAGGAACAAGTTTTTTCTTTACCGACCAATTCATTCTACGACCCAGTCGTGAGAATGAAACCCAGTCATTAAGTGAAGAGTACCGGTAGTTCTGCCATTTTACAGCACTATGTTTAATGTTAGGTAACTTTAGAAATAAATGCTTAATTAATTATTTTATTTGATTCTATTAATATTTAATTAATAAAATCAAATAAAAGGAGTCATAAATTTTTAAAAATCTAGACTAGTGCTTCTCAAACTTTTTTTCATTCACAACCCCATTTTTCATTACGAGATTTTTCATGACCCCAGATATTAAATATGAAATAAAACATACAAATCTTTTTCGTGACCCCAGGTATTAAATATGAAATAAAACATACAAGTACATGCGATCCCAGGTATTAAATATGAAATAAAACATACAAGTATATAAATCATTTCCCAGATATTAAATATGAAATAAAACATACAAGTACATAAATCATTTACACACATATTAAGATGAACACAATCAGGCAACTACATTGAAAATACATATGTTGTCAATTAAAATGAACACAATCAACCAACTACACTGAAAATTCATACGTTAAATATTGGGCGTTTGTGAAATCAGATGAACACAATCAGCTAATTACACTGAAAATACATATGTTGTCATACGTTAAATATTGGGCGTTTGTCAACTACATTGAAAATACATATGTTGTCATACGTTAAATATTGGGCATTTGTGAAATCGAAAATTCATATGTTGTCATACGTTAAATATTGGGCATTTGTGAAATTCATATATTCCAATGTTTTAATTTAATTTTTGCGACCCCAGCATTTCGCTTCGCAATCCCATTTAGGGTCGCGACCCATAGTTTGAGAAGCCCTAGACTAAAAAATTTGATTTTCATCAATAAAGATTATTATTAATCAAATTTTAAAATATGCAATAATGCAGTTTACAATTTCATAGTAATTAATTTTTGTAATTTAGTTACAAGATGCTTTATCTAATTAAAAATTAAATTTAACCCATTTTCTGCTATTGACATGTATAGGCAAGAAAATGCAATAAAAATTGATAAAAACAATAAAAAATGAATTTAAAAAATTTAGTCCTGATTTTATAAATCCTGTTTTTTCAAATTGGTTTTTTTTTGTGTGTATTTATTGAAAATATGTCCTTTTGACTGTGATTCCTAAATTTTTTCAATTCCCAAAATATTTTTTTAAATTACATATAAACAAACATTGTTTTTAATTGATGGCTTGATGGAATTTGGATTTTTTTTTAACCCATGTGGTTGACTTTATAGTCTAATACATTAAAATTATGATGATTATGGGATGAAATAAATGATATTTTTGAAATTTTAAGAAAAAAATCAAATTTTTCATACAATGAAATATAAAATTCCAAAAACTATAAAAGATTATAGACAATAGGAAAATATTGATTAAACCTGTTAAAATAAACTAAAATATATTTTAATCATTCATTTCTTTTTCAATTTCACTAAAGTTTAGAAGAAAATCATGAAAAACAAAATATAAACATCTTGTAGCTATTTAAATAGATGTGGCACTTTTATTTCTTTACAGCAGCCACTCTCTTCCCAGGAAATTGCATATAAGCCTACTTTACTCCGCTATGTGAGATATTGGGTGGGTTGCTACAACAAATCATCTGCAGTCCAATTAGAGGAATGTAAAGAATATTATAGCTGCTTATGTATGAAAAGAGAACATTTATGTTTGTTGTTAGGATATTTTGATACAAATTTAAAAATTTATAAAAATTACTGCTAAAAATTGTGTAAATGAAGTAAAAATAAATTAGTTAATATGAAATATTAATAAAAATGGCAATATTTCAATGAATTCATGTAATTTTTTTCAATAATTATATGACATAACTTCATTCAACAAAAGTTAGGTTAATAAAGGTTAATAACATTTGGTCTTTTATAAATAATTTTGGCTGAATTTCTTCATTCATGGCTCATTTTGTTCAAAGGACTTGTCAATATCTAAACATATTAATTATTTCATTGTATGACTAAGATTTCATATAAAAAAATTGTGTTTTCATTGATCTTATATATGGAATGAAAAATTATGAAAAAATAAAATTCCAAAAAATGCTTATATTGTTAGAAAGAGGGCAAAAGTAATTGATAAAATTTGAAAATTTCAAAATATTTCTTTGAAAATTAAGTCAGATTTCACAATTTTAATTTTCATATTTTTTTCATATCAATTAGATTTAATTTCCATAAATTACCAGCAGAAAAAGGATTAGGAAAAAGAAAGGAACCAAATAACCAGAAAAGAAAAAAATATTTTAAATGAAGTTTTCCTTAAAATATACTATAAAAATATTGCATATTAAAATCTTTAATTCATATGCTTGAATGCTTTCAATATATCATTTCAAATTTGATGAAACGTTAAAGACTTAAAGAAGAGAATATCTTTGAAAGTATTTGCTCATCAAATCTGGTATGTTATGTTAGCAGCTGGTTATTCTATTGCAAAATTCTTATATCTAAACCACAGTATTCAGTCAGCTCTTTTCCCACCTACTAGTCTATATATATTTATACCAAGGAAGTGAATACAGACTGGAATGAGTGGTCAATGTTAGAAAAGCAAGGACATTGATTGGTAGGCTCTGCTATGTTTAGGTTGCCTATTTTTGAAAACGTACATTCAATTCTATAGTTAATTGGTTTTGTTTTGATGGCCAGACGTATCTCATAAAAACAAAGTCAATTAACTATAGAATTGTATGTACAGCTCAGTTCAATGAGGTTTTCACCTCGAAGGACACAAACGGCTATCGGGCAATACTCAATCGAAGACGGATTAGACACTACAGCACCATGCATTGCCATTTGCTCATCGGACGATTCCATTGCGCCATATCCAACACAGCGAGATATTAACGTAAAAGTCGAGCAATATCGTTTGTTATATAATAAAACAATTAAAACCGAAACTTACAATTTATTAATGTTACCTGCATCAATACTAATATTAATGTAAGGAAAACTCACTGATGTCTTACGAAAAGTTTGTGACTAAGTAAGTGATAAGCAAATTGTCTGCTTGTGGAATAAAGCGATAGTAAAAATTAGAATACAATTTCGTAGTTTTGATATTCTTTCAAATATGCCTAAACCAGTTCCTAAAAACATCTGGTTATTGATAATAAAAAACAGAGAAGAAGGAAAAAGCATTAAAGAAATTGCAAAAATATTTGATATTACTACCAGAACAGTTTTAAACATCCTAAGACATACTAGGGAAAGAGGAACAGTTTCACCGATGAAGGCAAAAGGTCGCGCTCGAATTACCACCGCAGATGAAGATTCCGAAATACAAAGAAGTAGCGAAAGAGATCCTTACAAGAGTGCGAGCAGAATAAAGGCAGAGCTCTCTTTGAATGCAT
>AYEL01063079.1:0-54497 GCA_000484575.1 Olivierus martensii
TTTATAAATTTGTTACTTATATGTTAAAATTTTACATCTCAACTATGCTTAATTATATTTATTTTTGTTATTATTTTATTATTTGTTCGTAAACTATAGTCATTTCTTTGTATTTTTCAACATTAATCTTTTTATTATTACTTTATGTTTATAACCCAAATAATTTTAAAATAATCCTCAGCTTTGTTAATTTTTAAAATAACAGATGATCATTCTGTTCTAGAATGAGATTGTTCTATTCAGAGTATTGTAACTGAAGATGGTATAATATAAATACCGAAAACGTTTTTAATAAAAAGTTGGAGACTTGTTTTGACTGCTAATTGTGCTCGTTATTTAATAGAATATGTTTAATAGAGATTCAAGCAGTTTTTGGAAAGTTTATTTGTTTATAAGACAAACTTTTAAAAAGAACTACAATATATGTTTATAGCGTTTATTTTCTGTAATATGTGATTATTTTGTATTGAACGTTAATCCAATAACTCCAATTAGTATGTAAATCTTTGAATTCTATATCAAATCTTTCTATCAATAATCAATAAAATTAATAAAAAGTTTTTAATGTATATATTGGAAGAATTGAATCTTTAATTCTCTAACAAGTTTTTTTTTTTCTAGCAATTTAAAATAAACTATATATTTTGGAAATTATATTCAGAAGAAATCTTGTTCTTTTGGAAAATTCATTCAACTTATATAATTTATTGATTAAAATTAGAGTATGGATATTTATCATTCAAGCAATATAAACTAAATTAACAACTTGGTTCTAAATTAAATATAAAACAAAATCCAAACTAGCTTATAGAATCTTAAAAGAAAATTTAAGATGCAAGAGGAATAATCCAGCCCAAAAGCACTCTTGCATCTTTAATTTTTTTTTTAAAGTACAATAAGTTACTGTGGATTTTGTTTTATACAAGCAATATAAGTTTATATTATAATAAATGGTAACGTGATATCATTATTTATTATTGTATAAACTTATAATATCTATTGATATTCAAATTAAGCTTTACAATCCAAAATACATTTGTATTATTTTTAACAAAATCTGTAGCAATAGTAATTAATTTATTATTGATATTATTTTACAACTTCTATGAAAGATCCTGGTAAAAACTCATTTCATCTCTAAATGATCAATTTTGCCAACCTGCAGACTACAATGCTGTAGATCACAAACCTGATTAATCTAACAGTTTGACTCCCTCTTGTATGATTTGCTCACTATCACTCACTAACCTTAGACAGTTCTCATGCTACATGCTCAAAGCACCAGTACATGAAAGCTAACATCCATCAAAGCCAGTACTGGAAAGCTTATACATAAAAATCATAAAATTAAAGTCGGCACAAATCACAACATGAATACTCTTTATCTTATAACATACTTCTGCAATATGCAATATGACTAGCCTTATCACTTAGAGGTGAAGTAAATTTTACTAGGACTCCAAATATAGAAACTGTTCTGTGAATTTGGCATTTTAATTCCTTGCCTAATATCTTTGAATATAAATTTTCAATTTCTATTAAATTACAGATTCTTAGAGAATAAATTTTTGGAATAGAAAAGATAAAAAATTTTTTCTAAAATTTATTTGAATGTACATATGAATTTAAATTATTTTCTTTCATTTTCATTAAAAGAAAAAGTTTGTTGAATATATTACTTTAAATTTAGTTAAATTAAAATGTAATTTGTTTTCTATTATATAGAAACTTGAAATGTTTCAACTCATCATTATAATCATGGATTGGAATGAATATTATATTTTCTATTATTGTTGAAATTAGTTAAATTGTAAAGTTTTTGTAATCTAGATTGAAATTTTTTAATTCAACACTTTAAAACTTGACAAGTGCCAGATCAAGATAATATCCAATAATGGAATTTAAAAACCTCTATACAGGACCTTGACTTAAGATCACTCCTACTTACAACAATGATATAATCAGTAAGTTCTCTGGTTGGTCAGTACAATTCCGTGGGTTTAAATTCCTGATCCAATGATCTAATATATGGAATTTTTTTTTGTGTCTGATTCTTGCAGTTTTGGTTTTTTTTATATTTATCAAAATAATGTATAGTGTTCTAGAAAACATAAGTAATGAGAAAGCCATAAATTTTGGTCAATTATGATTTACAACCATTCCAACTTAGGATAGCAAGGTTCAAAAAATGAACTCCATCATTAGTTGAGGACTACCTGTATAAATATAAGCCTAATTTTAACTTTACATATATTTTAGAGTAGCAGTGCTCATAATTGTAAAACATATATAAGTTTACAGCAGGTTATATTTTATTAGGTAAAGAAAAACATAAGACTATGCATAATCCAAGTAAAATTAAATACTTTGAAAAACAGGAAAATAATGATTTCTATACTAAAAAAGAAATTTACTAGATATTTTTAGATTTATCAATACAAGCATACCTCATTTTTTGGCACTTAGCTAATATGGCACTTCTAAATTATATTCAATGTTTTTATTTTTAAAAAAGAAAAATTATCTACAAAATAATAGAGTTATTCATAATGAATAAGACACTTTCAAAACTTTGCCATGCATTTATTATTAAAAATATATTAATGTGATAATGCAATATCAATACAAAAATTCTGAAATTTTTTCCAGATAAGTAGTGCTAATGGGTAATCAATATGTGTGCCATTGGTTACAAAGTAGACATCAACATGATATTGGAGTTCTGGCCACATGCAGTTGAGCATGTTAGGTTTCACTCACAAAATGACAGTGGCATTGGGAGAACATACACTTGTTCATTCACAAAGCCCCACATGTAGAAATTGCAGGATGTGAAATCCAGAGACCAGGGAGGTCAAACAAGAAGTGTGACATCATTTCCCTCAGTGCAACCAATCCAGTATTGTGGGAATAATCTATTCAGATATGCATGGTACACACATAGAAATGTGGCAGAATGCCATCTTGTTGGAAGATGAAGAACTAGTGGTCTTCCTGAAGTTGCAGTATACTAAGATACATGCCACCAATGACAGTGGTTTCTCTAAAAGAAGACTGGGCCATAAACTTTTTGGCTGGAGATTGTACAAAATATATTTACCTTGTGTGAATGATGAGTGTGTTGAATGGTTAGATATGCCCCATATGTAGATATTGGCTGTTCACCTTGCCAGACAAATGAAAAATGGCCTCATCACTAGAAATCAATTTTTCAGCAAAGCTGTGCTCCTTCAGATGGTATTACAAAAGGATACAAAATTCTTTATGATTACAAAATCAGCTGATTTGTATATGCAACAATTGCAATTTGTAGATTTGATATGAAGACATTTTTGTAGACTCCATCACATTATCTATGACATTTACAGTTCCCTGCTGGTGCGCATTGTTGATTTATGAGGACTGTGCTGGTACAGCTCTTGCACATTCTCCACTGTCTTTGCCAATGATCCATGTCTGCTCATGTTCTTCCTCTTACACAGACATCCAGTACAGGGGCAGAATCAGGAGTCAGGGAGTTGGAGATTTTTGGGTGGAGTCAGAGTTGAAATTTTAAACTGTCAGGAGTCAGAGTTGGACCTTTCAAATTTTAGGGAATTGAATCGGATTTTTTTTTAAAAGGTGGTGTCTGAGTTGGAGACCTTCAAGCTTACGGAGAATAAGAGCAAGAGGTTTGAGGTTGTTTACCAGCATGATGTGCTTTCTGTGAGCATACCGCCCAAGAGGATTATCCAGAGGCTGAATTCCCTGAAGAAGATCGTCGACAACATTGATAAGTCGATTAGAAAAGTGAATGCCAAGACATACAAGCACCTTGAAGGAATATCCAAGGATGTGTCTTATTCTTTTGTAAAAATATCCAAGGATGCTTTTTATTCTTTTGCCATCATCATTTGCCATCCGATTCTGCAACCCTGGGTTGCAGAGTTGGAGGTTTTTGGGTGGAGACAGTCAAATTTTTAAACTGCCCAGAATCAGTCAGAGCTTACAAATTTTAGGGAGTCAGAGTTGGATTTTTTTTAAAAGATAGGGTCAGAGTTGGAATCAGATCATTTGCCATCTGACTCTGCAATCCTGATCCAGTACTCTCAAACTGTTTTACTCATCAGTAAATCATGTCCTGATCGAGAGTTCTTTTTAAATTTCTTGCAAAAATTGCATTGCATTTGGGTATATTTCATCACAACAAAAGCCTTCTCTTTAGGAGATAGCAGCAGTCAGAAATAACTATTTGCTTATTCTTCTTTAGCCTCACAAATCTCCAAGGTTCTTGGCTGTAAGTACCACATTTCTCTATTCACTCTGGTTCTTTGTCTTTCCTGCCAGTTTTTTATGCTTAGCAGCTCCAAGACTTCACAGAGTTCTCTCTCCATTATCTTCAGTGCCTGCTTCTGGGTCATCTTCTAGTTGGATATTTTCTTCACTAGACAAACCTCATCCATCCTCTTCAGGTGTCTCAATCATCTGATGCAACTGGTTCTGATCTCACCTATAATTAGTGGCTTCCCATAGAGCAGTAGTGTTTAATCTGTCAATCGCAGAGTGATTTTTGGTTGATTCTTGATTATTCTTCCTTACAAATTTAATTAAAACTGAAATCATAATAATTTATCATTATTTTGTATTATTTTTTAATTCTCTTTAAGTATATTGCTATTGTTTATTTATTTTTCTTTAAAATTGTTAAATCAATAATTTTCTTATCATTTGGAAGTATACGCATGAAAAGTTTCCAATATTAGCAGATATTGCACAAAAAATTCTGTTGTTTTTCATATTGACATACTTGTCAGAATCTCTTTTTTCAAATATGAACATCATAAAAAATCAAGAAACCAAATTACAAATGGTCATTTTGATGATTGTCTGCTATTGGCCACTTCTTCATATCAACCTGGCTATGAAAATATTGAGAGTTCTAAACAATGCCAAATTTCACATTGATAAAAAAAAAAGTTAATCAGCATTTCCTATAATTTATGCATTTGTAATCAATCTGTTGTTTTTTCTAACTTTGGTTTTCTAAAATAGAGAAATAAATATTTTATTCCAATATATTTGTTTTATTTGTTGAATTAAAATAAAAGTGATAAATAAATTTTTAAATATACAAATAAAGTTTTTAGTTTCTTTAAAGTTTTTAGTGCTGGGAGAGTGGGTTCTCCGAAGTGAGTGAGCGCATTTAACTGCATAATTGTATGTAATCAAATATTAGGTTGGGAAACATGATCTATATAAGAATAGATTGCCAAATAACTTAGTATAAAAAAAGCAGCTTTCATAGTAAAAAGGGTTGAGCACCACTCCCATAGAGTATATTCTTTATTTATTTGTTTTCTCCATTTGCCTGTCATAGTATATTTAGTAGGACCAAAAACTTTTTGCAATATTTTAGTAACTATTTGCAGGACATTTAAAAAAATTTCAGAGTTTTTATATTGATATTGTGTTGTCACAGTACCATATCTTTAATAGTAAAGATACAGGGAATTTTTGAGTGTCCCCATTCATTATGAATAACCCTGTACTTAGAATAGGTATATAAAACATAAATTAACATATAGATGGGGCTGTTCTGGAACCATCCTGAAAAATTGAAGATGTGAAATCTGAGATCAAATCTGGATCCTCCAAGATGATATGTGAATGCTTTAAAAAGCAGTCATCCTGCTGTTTTTTTTGCTATTGTGCACTTAATGAATAATAGTATATGTTTTTAGGCTTTTGTATGTATTACCAAATGAAAAAAAGGCTGTGATTCACTTTACAGTGGTGGTTTAGAATGTAATCACTGCAATAATGAGATATGCCTGTACAGTGGGTGATCGGTTAACGAACAGCTCGGATAATGAACACTTTTTTTGAAAAATTTTTATGTTCGGATAACGAACACTTCACAGAACAAACTGTGAGACCTGCGGACTGACCAAATGAAGATCAGCCGGATGGCTGCGTGGTAAAGCTGTGGCTTACCATTCTGAAGGATCCAGGGGTCCAACTCCTCCAATTTTTAGGAGGGATCTGGGTCTGGACCATTGAAACCCCATCCTTCAATCTTCCGGTTGACCCCATCATGGGTGTTGGTCAGCTTGTGATAATGGTGGCTCTATAAGTAGCCGCCGCCAGATAAAAATATTCCATGAGGATAGTTTGGCTTAACTAACCTAACTGAATGACAGGCTTAGGCCTTGCGCACTCTTGGACTTATGGGTAAGGATGGAAGAAAAGTAGTTTTCCCGATTAAAATGAACTCGGAGACAACGTAAAACAAATCAAAGATTTATTAAAGAAGGTTAGAGCGAGATCTTACAATTTTTTGGTGTTAGAATGGCATCCATACCAAGTTAAGGTCAACAAGATTGAAGATCTCTACCACAACGATGCTATTAATCACTTCTGAAAAATCTTGAAGGAAAGAGAAAAGCAATCGATATTGGACAGATTCTTTATCGGAAAAAAAACATAATAGATGAAAATGCATGATTATGTATGTATATATTATTGTTATTACAATTGATGAAAATGCAAGACTATGTATGTATATATTATTGTTATTACATATAGTAAACATAAATAAAAAATTATATATTTACTTACTATGTTTTTTGGAGTCTTTTGTTTTTTTAATCAAATTCCCATTAAAACCTATGGTAAATCCCCCGGAACGAATTAATCAAATTCCCATTAAAATCTATGTTAATCGATGATCAGTTAACGAACAATTCTGATAACGAACATTTTCTTGGAACATATTATATTTGTTAACCGATCACCCACTGTATATTAAATAATGAAAAAGTTTCTTAATTACTGCATATTGCATGTGAAATAGGTCCCAAAAGCGTTAATCAAAACTCACAAAACAAAGCAAATGACAACTACTAAATATTTCTGATTATTATGCAAAATTGGTTTAATCCATTATTGTTAGTTTGTATAAACAACTAGCTGTAATACCCAGCATTGCTGAGTTTTGTTTATAAATCACATATTAAAAATAATTATTGAAAAATAATCATTAACATGCAATATATCGTATATATAATCATACAATAAGCAATGCTCCAAATTCAATATCATTTTTCTCTTGTTATTATTTGTTTATATTTTCTTTAAAAATTAAATGATTAAATATTCAAAAGTTGTTCCTTTATGAAAACACTTGTATTAAATATATAGAAATATCTTTTATTATACAATAAACAAACACATATTAAACATCCACTTTGCAATAAAAAGTGAAGCATGTGCTTGGTCCTTTGCTGCATAGTAGTGTCTCAAACTCACAGCCTGTGGGCCACATTCAGCCTGCCAAGTAATTTTGTATGGCCCCCCAAGATATATTAGCTATTTGTTTAAATACATATTAGTCAGAAAATTATTAAAATTTAATGTTAATAAAATAATAATCCAAAGTTTTAAAACATACTGTACTCAATCTATGCTGTGCTATCAGTAACTATTGTCAGTAGAATTTTATCCTTTCATTGTATTTTTGTTTAAAAATATTCAGCCTTCATTTCCTTTTGAACTGCACATTCGGCCCATTCACAATTTGAGTTTGATACTACTGGCATAATACAAAAGGCCAATCACACGTGTAGAAAACCAGCACTTGTTTAACCTGTGCTTGGCTCTTTGTTTAATTTACCCAAGAATTAATTATTTTGCCCATGTTAAAAACAGGCGTGGCCATTCAGGAAACGCTGGACACGGATTTTTTATGCGAATGTGTGGACAGTATTTTAATTTTTACATATACAAGGTGTGATAAAAAAATACGGGGACTTATCCGATAGAGGGCAGGCAATGCATCGCGTATCAAATTCTTTTGATTAAATAGATAAATTAAACGTAATTATGAAGAAAACTAATCAACTTAGATTGAAATCTATCAGTGAGAATGATTAAAACAGAGCAATCACTATAACAAAAGAATTTATTCGTTTGTATTTCTTGTGTATATTCATTGAATTTGAAAAAGTTCAAGATGTATTAATAATGTATCGGCGGTAATGTAAACTTCTACCAAAGTATCTTACCAAAACATTTCAATTTTGCATATATATCAAATTCTTTTGATTAAACGTAATTATGAAGAAAACTAATCAACTTAGATTGAAATCTATCAGTGAGAATGATTAAAACAGAGCAATCACTATAACAAAAGAATTTATTCGTTTGTATTTCTTGTGTATATTCATTGAATTTGAAAAAGTTCAAGATGTATTAATAATGTATCGGCGGTAATGTAAACTTCTACCAAAGTATCTTACCAAAACATTTCAATTTTGCATAATGTTAAAAGCGACCTCTCCAAATCTGCATGATCTCTAAACTTCATTAAGAATACATCAAATTTTAAAAACTCTCTCATATCTAAAAATGGTGATAAATTATATATTATCATTAATTTAATTAGTGTGTTTCCTGTTTATTTTTTTTTAAACAAAAGAAATTTAAAATTATTTATATCCATTTATTTGGAATCATAATTATCCGTGTTTTCCCTCGGTGATCATAATGTATCTTGTATTTTCTACATTTTTCTCTCTCACTATTTTAATTATTGTATCATTCAAAATTTTCATAATTATTTGCCTACGGATTCTGAATCACACTATTTTAATTATTGTATCATTCAAAATTTTCATAATTATTTGCCTACGGATTCTGAATAAAATTTATTGTTGAAATTATTGTTCCTAATTTAATCTTTCCCTCCAATTATACTAAATATTTAGATACAGATTACTAATACAGATGGGACACTTAGCTAAAAACAAGGAAATTTTCAGTCACAGAGCGTGTCCTCAGTTAGGTAATTTAGTGTATTTTTTTCTCGAATGTAAAAGTTTTATAATTTTTCAAGACTGACTAGTATTAATATTTTTCAAATCTAAAAAATAATAAAGGATATTTTGTTATTTTAAAATATAGAACTATAAAATGGCTATATTACTATATTACGTAGTAATCTGTTTCCCACAAGCAGCTTTGGTTTCTAGTAGCCATCTTGTTTTTACTATATTATTATTTAAAAATGATATAAGCTTGTGTGTTCCAATATTTAAATCGACTTTCCATATTTAATAATCTTTTGTAAATATTAAAATTAAACAATAACTTTTACTTAATCTTATAAAACAATATAAAAACAAATTAATTCCTGCTTATTAGTGCTGTATTAACATAAAAACAGTTTATTAAGGGAAGTACTTTCAGAAAATTCTATTGTCAGCATAATACATTTTCATAATATACCAATTATTGTGCTGACAATAGAATTTTCCAAAAGTACTTCACTTAATAAACTGTTTTTATGTTAATTCCTGATTATTATTGCTGTGTTAATTGGTTTCTTTCGTAAACTTAGTGAAGAAGGCTTATTAAAGTTGAAAGTACTCTAATTCTTTAATAAATTAAGTTTTTTCACTTAAAATATAAACTTAGTGAAGATGGCTTATTACAGTTGAAAGTACTCTAATTCTTTAATAAATTAAATTTTTTCACTTAAAATTGTGCTGTGCATCATTCATTTATATATGGAATCTAATATAATTAGATACCATTTTCCTCAATGTAATTTTCTCGGATCCATCTTGACTAATTCCTATTTGCCTTCAGCAAACTCCTGAATTTAAATTTTGTATTTTATGGTTATTTTTTGATATATTAATTTCATCACTTGATTATGTTTGAGTTTTTATCAGTTTTGTGTATGCGAGAGCAATGTGATATATTCAGAAAATGTGCACAAAAACATGAAACAATATGTCAGTATTAATTTCTATTTTTTTTATGATATATTTCTTGATCTAATTTTATATTGAAAACATGAATCCTTCAGTTTCTAGGAAAATGTTGCATCATCTCAATCATGCTGTGTAACTTTTTATTCAAGAAACCTATCATTGAAGTCACATGGAGTGTCTTCTGCATCTATGCCTGTTTTTCTTCTTGATAAAAATATTAACTAGCTTTATCTTATTATTTCATTTTTGATTTATAGTTCATATATAAAATTAATTAATTTCAATAAAGCTTTCTTTTAATGATAGACTACAACAAGCCAACTTGGTTCTACGCAGGAACGTCAGTCCCAAAATCAACCTCATACACTTTATGGGCAACCACAAGTAACATCTTCAACACATCCAGCTCCAATGATACCAGGTCATTTGAGGAATATATTGCAGGCAGCACCTTTATCAAATCAGTTTAGTCGATCAAATGTTGCTAATGTTGGACAATCTTTGACACCTGTTACCACTCAAACATCTTTCTCCAGTTCAACTGCAACTGTGCCAAAACAGTTACAAAGTAATATTCGTCAGACTGTTCAGCAACCTCAAGTATATCAACCTGTGACATTACCTAGAAATCCCAATATAACTATATCACCTGTCACCATGACACCAAATAAACAAAAGTAAGTTAGTAACTATTTTATATATTTATAAAAAAATTTTCATAAATTCTATAGTTAGTTCTAATTAAAAGAAAATTATGTTATTACTAATTTTTATGAAACAGTTAACATATACTCAGTCAGCAGTCAAATATAAAATATTTGACTGCTATTGATTATTATGTTATATTGTTTGAGCAGTTTCAGTGACCAGCAGTCTTAAGCCATCAGAAATATATTTCTGTCTTAATATCAGAAAAATGAAACTTAATCCTCCAAGGCAGGCTTCCTTGGAGGATTATGTTCAATTTCTATTCCATATCCTTGATGTGTAAACACACGAAGGAAATTAAAAAAAAAATAAAAAAAAAAGGATTAAAAAATTAATTAATGCCTGATTTTATTAATCCAGCATTTGTTCTTTTGTTTGAATTAGTTTTTTTTATGTTTATTAGTTGAAATTATCCACTTTCAGTGGTGGATCCTAAATTTCTTAATGACCAAAATATTTTTTTATCCCATCCTTTTAATTTTAATAGTCTGATTTATCAAAGTTATTCTGGTCTTGGGATGAGATAAATGCTATTTTTGAAATGTTAAATAAAAATTGAATTTTTCGTGTGATGAGCTATAATATACAGTGGATTCCGCTTAATTGGGACACGTCGGGCCAAGCCATTTTGTCCCAATCTGGAAATATGTTTGTTATAAAAAAAGGTCTGGCCAATCCAAATTGTTTCTCTGATCAGATTGGAGAAAAATGTTATAATAATCACGCATAGTGCAACGAAAAATTTTGAAGGGGAAGAGACTCAAAATACGTTTGAAATAATGCAACATGGATTAATTTCATTTAAAATTGCAACAAATAAAAAATTTGTATATATTACTGCTTTTTGTGTGATTTTTAATATTACTTATTATTATTACATAATATTGGATAAACATATAGTAGTTTGTCATGATGAATAGTTATATAATTTCTTTGTGTGATAAAATATAAACAAATTGAATGGTTATAATTTCTTTGTGTGATAAAATATAAGCAAATTTCATTTGAGATATGTAATATATCACCATCGTAATTATGGTTATAGAACAGGCTTGACTGCAAATTCAACATAAAATTTCCTTTAAAATAAAACATCCAATGAAAAGGTTAGGTAAACAGTATCCTGTATCATAATCAGTAATAATTCTTTTAGCTAAGTAATTCTGTAAAAATCCAATAACAATAATGCAGGTAAGTTATCTGTTGCTCCCTTTTTGACACCATCTATTGATATTTATTGTCATAAAATAAAAATTCGGCCCCTAGGGCCCTAAAAAAATGGCCAAATAAAAAAAAAGATCTGTTGTCGCAGACATCCGAAAATTATACCTTTCTAACGATATCCTATTTATAGAAATCGGTACCCCCCTAGGGCACTAAAAAAGGGCCAAATAAAAAAAAGGACGATGTAGAGACAAGCCCATACTGATACTGAACAAACTTCTATATCATATTCCTAAATATCTTTTTTAGATTTTAAATAAAAAAGGTTACATACACACAAAATCTGTATTTTATAAGTACAGTAATACCCTGGATCACGAACAAATCGGTCTACGAACACCATTTTTGAACAAATTTTGCTTTGGTTTACAAACGATGCTTCGGTTCACGAACACACATGCACAGAATGCATGGAGCACACGTGACTTACAGCGCACAAAACCCTGAGCACAGCCTCGCCCCCAGCAGCAATCCAGTTTGCCCAGCTCATATGGGTACAGTAAAGTTCCAACAAGTGTTGATATTTTAGTTTCTTTCATTACTTAATTAAATTTATCCCTTATTATGGCTCCCAAAAAAGTTAAAAGTGTTCATGAAGCTGGTGTTAAACATGCTTTCTTCTAATATTATTGTTATATTTATTTCCTCTCTGTATTATTTCCACACATAAAGCCATAACATGTTAAAATTTTCCTAGGAGATGTTAAACATGCTTTCTTCTAATATTATTGTTATATTTATTTCCTTTCATTAAACATGCTTTCTTCTAATATTACTGTTATATTTATTTCCTTTTTGAATTATTTCCACACATAAAGCCATAACATGTTAAAATTTTTTTCTAGGATAATTTCCACACATAAAGCCATAACATGTTAAAAATTTTTTCTAGGGAAAAAACGTATTATTTGGATTTACATTAATTGCAATGGGAAAAATTGACTCGGATTCACACAAAGCCATAACATGTTAAAATTTTCCTAGGACAAAAACGTATAAGCCATAACATGTTAAAAATTTTTTTTCTAGGATAAAAAACGTATTATTCTAATATTACTGTTATATTTATTTCCTTTCTGTATTATTTCCACACACAAAGCCATAACGAGTTTAAAAATTTTTCTAGGACAAAAAACGTATTATTTGGATTTACATTAAAAAATTTTTCCTAGGAAAAAATGTATTATTTGGATTTACATTAATTGCAATGGGAAAAATTGATTCGGATCACGAACAGGGTCAAGGAACGGATTGTGTTCGTGAACCGAGGTACCACTGTATATAGATAATGGATTAACCCAATATTGCATGATTTTTTTTTTAAAGCATATGCTTTTTTTTTTTTTTGTTAACAGATGATACCACTTTCCATTCAGGGAGAGTACTAAGTGACGGGGCGAAACAAGCCCTTCCACAGGCTGCCCATCCCTGCGGAGGGGTCAGCCGGATTGTAGAGAACGGGGATCAACGGGCCGGGCAATAAATTTTCAAGTGGTGGGACCCAAGACTCGAACCCCGGTCCAACGGAGATCAACGGGCCGGGCAATAAATTTTCAAGTGGTGGGACCCAAGACTCGAACCCCGGTCCTCCAGAGTGGAAAGCTGAAGCATTTCCACATGGCCAATCCGGCCGACTAAAGCATATGTTTATTGGATGATTAAAGTAGCACTAAACATTGTCTACTGTACATAACAACAGTTGTTGATATGTAAAAGCATGCAAAATTGGATCAATTCAAGTGGAAAATTTTGAATAATTTGGCACCATGTAATTAGGATTTGTTCCTGAAGTTAAAAAATACATAACTAGGAAAAGATTCAACAATGATAAGAAAATAAAACCTAAAATTGATAATTGATTAAAATATCAGTTATTTGATTAAGATAACCAGAATACATTGAATATTCAACAGAAAAAACAGCTCTTCACAGGAAAATTTTATTTGAAACAATAACTTTTTGGCTTTTCATAAGACCATCTTCAGCTATATACAGGTAATTCTTGATTTACAATGCGGTTCAGTTTGAACTCTGCCGTTATAAGTTTAAGTAATCATAAATCAAAAATGCTGAAAATATATAAGATTCCTCACTACTGATGTTTACTCGAACACTATATATTATCTTAATAAATATAATTAATACAAAATTATAAAAACTAAACATAAAAAAGAATGCTTTCCATATATCAGATCATTGAGTCATAGACTTGAATCCATGGAATTGCTTGGACCAATAAGAGAATTTACTTTATCAATCTCTTTCAATTTGGACCAATGATTTTTCAAAAATTTTTAAAATTTGTATAGCTTTATTCCTTTGAAATTTTCAGAGATAAGAAGAAAAAAATTTATTCTGCAGAAAAGAACAAAAGTTTTTGGATTAAAATTAAGATTAAAAAAATGTTGAAATATTTATATAGATCATATAGTGAAGGTCGGAATGGAGCATGGATATAAAGGACGGTTTATTCTAAACTTATATGAAGAGATAGAATGGAAATTGCTTAATAAGAATGTGGAGAATAGGAACAGGTTAGGTGGGCAGGAAATTGAGGATGGTGAAAAGCGTTATATGCCTGTACTGTATGGCCTATCTAAATATGGTTTTATAAGAAAACTAATGAAAAGTCAGGACAAGAAGTTAGCGAGTAAAAGACTTCCAATGATATATAGTATTTTAAGGAATAACAAACAGCCCCTAGAAGAATCAGAAAAAACAAGTGTATATGAAGTACCAGTTAAGAATGAGCAAAAAAGTGAGTGCTCGAAATATATAGGGGTTACATCGAGAACTCTGGAACAGAGACTAGTGGAGCATAGAAGAGATATCATGAATGGAAACTTGAATACAATGCTAGTGGTGGAAGCCTATGGGAACAACACAAGAATATTTTGGGATAGAGCAAAAGTAATTAGACAGGTAGCGAATAAGGAACATAAGTACTTAACAGAAGTGTTAGAGATAGTGAAAAGGCAGGATAACAAGGACTTATTGAATTAAAAAGTGATGGGTATACCAAAAGCGTGGGAATATGCAGTTAAGATAAAAAATTAACTTATTTAAAGCTTGTTTTTACTTTATTATTTATGTATATCTCTAAAGACTTATCGTAAGTATGTAACCATGGTTATCATTTTTGTTTATGCAATTTTTGTTGAGTATTTATTTAATCTCTAACTTGTATTATTTTTAAAAATGTTAATAGAATGAAAAACATTCTTTGAATGGTTAGACTTCTAGAACAATAGTATGAAATGAACTGAAGATGGCTTGAGATAGCTGAAAACGTTTGTTTGTTTGTTTATAAAATCCTGTTTTATTAAAGTATTTACTCTGCTGCTGATAGTGCTTATATCATTTTTACATGTTAATAAGAGTTTATGCAGTTTTTTCTTAGTGATTATGAAATACTTTAGTTTTTTTCTATCAGATTAAGACAATTCATTGAATTTTAAATTTTTGATGACAAGAAAGTCATCAACGAAACCTTTAATAGAATCTTCCTTATTAATCTTTAGAAAATAACAAATTTATATAAATGACAATGATTGAAGTATGAAAGTAGTATTGTTTGGCTTTCCTTTTAGGAATAAAAATAAATAAATATTTGTTCCTAGATGAAAGCACTTGGGTCATATATACAGTGATCATATTTTTTTTTGAGAAAATAAAGGACAAATCAGAAATTGTTTCATAATAATAAAAAGCAGGTTCTGTTTATTTGTTTCATTTAAACTGAAAACCATATAATAGGTTATTATAAAATATAATAAACAATACAGTGTTTTAAATAATCATATTATTATTTTAAAAAATTAATCTTGATATTTTTCACAAGAATGAAATTTTTTAATTGGGTTTGTTTTGTAAAAATTGATAAAACTGTATACACATCATGTCAAAATTGCATTTGGCATAAATCATAGATGGTACAAATACATACTTGACTTTTAATTAGGTTTTCTCAGTGATCAACATATTACTCACTAATGACAATACTTGTTCAGTGGGCATTAGATCTGGGGAGACAAAATCAAAATTCAACGATTTTAAAATGTTTTTAAATGATATGTTTAAAAATTCTAAGCTATCTATGTTGGCAAGTCTCCTCATTTTGTCACATTCTTTGATATTTTCACAGGTGACAACAGAAACATGACAGTGTCATGTTTCTGTGGACAGTCTGTTGTGCACTGGTTTTCAGTTCACAAAATAAAGGACAAATGGCCATTTTAGAAAAAAAAATCTAAAGGACAAAGAAGTGAAATAAAGGATTGTCCTCTTAAATAAAGTACGTATGGTCACTGTAGTCTTATACATAAAAAAAAATCTTATGCTTTGCAAGAAAGCTATGCATACATTAGATATGGTAACAACTTTACATTAAAATGAATTCATTTGCTAGTGTTTAAAACAAGATTGGTTCTAATGTTTAAAAAGAGCTTGATTTTCAGTGTGTTAAGTAAAGATTTAATGTACTTAACACAATTAAAAATATTTTAAAATATTCAAAATATACATTTATTCATAATAAATTAGTGCAATGTATAAAATCATTTTTAAGTTCTATTTTAAAATATTTTTAATTGTGTTTTCAAAATATACATTTATTCATAATAAATTAGTGCAATGTATAAAATCATTTTTAAGTTCAAAGGTTTAGAATGTATTTCATTTCATTTATATGGGAATGAATTAATAATTATTAATAGAAAGAATGAATTTTTAAGTATCAAATATTATATATGTTTTCTGTTAATAATTTATTCCATTGATTTCTATAATTTAAATATAAATTTTCATCATTATAAATCTGTTTGTAAATTTTTAAAATAAATTGGTTGTTAATCAATGAAAAACTTTTAAATTAATTATTTTCTTTTTAAAACTTTTTAGTTCCTTCTTTAAAGCCAGATGTTTGTCCATCTTGTAGCCAAGAAATAAAACATTCTGATGTAATTGATCATCTGTTTCTGTTGGAATGCTTATCACAGTCATCTGATAATATTGGAAATACAGAAGAATCAAAGATATTTACTTGTACAAGTTGTGAAGATAGTGCTCTGTCTTTTGGATTTTGTGTGGAATGTCAAGAATGGTTGTGTGATGCTTGTATTCAAGCTCATCAGCGTGTGCGTGTTACTAAAGATCATGCCATCCGTCCAAAAGAAGACATGGAAGGTGAAAGAACCACTGGACTTGCTCAGAAATATTTGTTTTGCCCTTTACATAGACAAGTAAATATTAAAAATCTTTCAGTTTTTATATTAAATTATAAATTTAATATTTGTAAATTGTTAAAATGAGTTCTAAAATTTTATGTTCTGAATCAAGGCTTGGAAATTTTTTTTATTAAGGTGGACTATATTGAGAGTTTGGATTATTAAGCAAGACTGTGGAGTTAGACACAAATTCTTTGATTCTGACTCTTCAATTTTTAAATTTCTAACTCTGACAAAGCTTAGTATGCATTAAAAATGATAAACCTACTAAAATGGTAAATGATATCATAAGACTTTATCAATAATACTGAATCATTTCTTTTTTTTTGGCATGAGCCAATATTCAGACAAATTATTAAGTTGACAATATAAATGAAAAAGGAATTCATATGAAATTTTTACAATATTCCTGTTAAATTATCAATTATGTACTTATGTATTATATTTATTTGCAAAATTTTCTCTCTCAGATAATTTTCAAGAATAAAAAAGAGATTGAAAGTTTTTTATAAAATAATTTCCTTTCTTGAGTTTTTTAAAATATATAGATGTTAGGGTTTATTATTTTGTGTCTATATAAAAGCATTATTTAACTAATGAGTTAAAAAGTAGAAAAATAAAACCAAAATTGCAAAGTTTTGCTGCAATATATGGAATGGAGATGCAGTCAGTTAACACTGATAGCAAAATGCAGATCAGTCTTCTGACTCCATGATTTGTCAATATATTGTATTTTCTGTAGTGAATAATGCAGTTATCTATACTAAAAAGTTTAATAAAAAATAATAATATGCATTATATAAACAATAAATATTTTATGCTGCATAAATGTGCTTATTGTGAGTCTGAGAAAATAGGATTTTTTCTGTAATTTATTTTAAATAAGTAATTGTTTTATAAATATAACATTTTAAATTCAAATTTTAAAATACAGTATGTGAAAAACATTATATTGAATATAATATTGATTTGGCTGAAAATATATTGTAAATCTGGATAGGACAATTTCTCAGAACTGTAACAAGATGGCAGAGTTTCAAAAAGTAAATAATGTCATTGAAAAATTAACTTTTAAAATTCAAATATGCTATCTAGTGACTTCTACTTTTTATTATTGATTTTTTTCTTATATTCAAAATGATAAAGCATATTTTTTAATACATTATTTGACAATATTATTAAAAATTTATTAATTCTCTTTTCCATATTAAGTAGAACAAAACAGGGAAAATGAAGGCATTAACATATAAAAATGCTTACTCAAAATTTCATGTTCTTGAATATAAGAAATATTATCTATAACAAGCAATTCTATACAATCTTGTGATACTATTTAGAATAGATTTATACTATGTATTATTAGTTTTGTTTTAAATTATATAAACTATACTGTTTTATTTGAAGAATCTTTGTTATATTCTCTCAAATCTTAAATTATTCAAAAATTTTCTAAAAAATGTAATTTGATAAGCATATTTTACTTTTTAGGAAAAAAGAAAATTGTTAAATTATTTGTTTGAAAAAAAAGGGGGAAAGGAACTTAATAAGAAAAATAAACGAAATAGCATTCCAGTTACACTTAAAACAAAAACAGGAATTTTACTATAACCCTTAAGAAACCAAATAAAAATTGGAAACACTGAAAATTGTATTTTAACATTACATAAATGTTTAATTTTTTATAAATTATTTTCAAAAATATGATCTGAATTTCTTTATTCATGGCTTATTTTGTTCAGAGGACATAATTGATATTTTTAAATATTAACATTTTATTGGATGGCTAAGATTTCATATTAAAAAAATTGTGTTTTCTGTCGATCTCATACAGAACAAAAAGTTTTGACATTTTCAGGATTTATTGGATTTTTTAAATTAAAACACCACCAGATTCAGAATGAAGAGTTCATGGTAGTTGCAGATTATGCGAAGTTGTATCTATCCATAGAAATAGCACTGGCGTGTTTAATACTTTATAGATTTCTAGTGAAGAACATGCAGGGTCACTCATGTATTATATTTGGTGGTATTGAGTTATGTCATTTAGTATATTTATTACAGAACTGGCTAATTAAAATAACATCAATATCAATACCACCAAATATAATACATGAGTTATGTCATTTAGTATATTTATTACAGAACTGGCTAATTAAAATAACATCAATATTTTTGTTAAGAAATATTATGCCAGTTTTAATCTCAAATCCCATATCAATTGGCAGATATACATCAGAATTACCATTACAGTCACCTCCCAAGAAAACCGATTTATTGATAATATTGAATAAAACTTTTTGTAATTTATCAAGAGCTTCGTCAAAGTCATCGTCTGGTGAGCAATAGAAGGATATAACTTACCACTCTATATTATAGCTAGTGATAGTAACAGTGGTTTTATATTTATTACAGAACTGGTTAATTAAAATAACATCAATATTTTTATTAAGAAGTATTATGCCAGTTTTAATCTCAAATCCCATATCAATTGGCAGATATACATCAGAATTACTGAATAAGCAAATTTTATTTTTTATTTTATATGATTCTTGTATGAAAAGTAAATCAATATCATTTCTTTCTGAAAAATTAAGAGCAGAAGTGGCTGCTTTACAGTGTTGTAAATTTATTTGTAACATTTTAAATTTTCTGTTTCTTTGGTTATAAGTGTATGTATTAGAATTTTTAGATTGAATAGTACTATTTATAGCCGAGTACGAATAACTGTTTATGTTGTTACTATTCATAATTTGTTCTTTTAATTCTTTGTTCTTTTATTTTCTGAGTAATATTGCAGTTTTTAGAGAATGCATTATGGTTACATTTATAGTGATATTCTTTTGTTAAGGTTTGATTAGCTTGCAAAGTCGCGAATTAGAACGAATGTCAATACTACTAATTATAACTAAGCCTAACGGTTCTAGCGACTCTGCAATCCAGAGTTCGGCCTGAGCTCAGGTCTTTGCTAAATTCTAACTTCATTGAGTGATTGTTATATAATCATCCACTCTTATCATCAACCATAAAATATCCCTTCAAAAGATTGCTATCATTATTTTTCTTATATAAGGAGGCACAGTGATAACTATATGTTGACAATTTATGTTAACCTTTCCTTTAATAATTTCAGTTCTTACTTTACAATTTTTAATAAATTCTTCTTTATTAATCTGGTTATTTATGTTTGCATTTTGATGATAAATGTTATCTAATACGTCTGTATCTTTAATGTAATTAGGAACATTTAATAAAATGAGATTAGGATTATTGCTGGATAGTAATTTAATTTTATTTTACCACTTAATGAAGGAAGAGATTCCACTGCTGTTTTAAGTTTTGTTGAGTCATTTGAATTATTAAATTTAAAGCAGACTCCATCATTTTTCGTATTTTTAATTCCTTTGACCTGTATGCCTAGTTTACTAGGATCCAGGTTTGTGTGATCTCATCTGTAATGTTTGTATTGTTAAATTTTCATCATTTTGTTCATTACTTTGTATTAATACAGCATGTTCACCAGTGGATATATTGCTTATTTTATTTATCATTTTGCTAGTTGCACTAGTAACACTGTTAATTTTAGGTTTAGCAACAATATCGGAATAGAGAACAGTATTATGACTTTTAGGTTCATCCTTGTTTATACCCTTAACAATTCCTAATATCTGATTAATACATCCAAACATATGCTTAGCTAGATCTCTTATTTCTATCCTTTCCTTTTTTTTAATATTAGTGGTAGCCTCAGGACAAAGCAATAGAATACAATCAAGATGTTTGGCCATTTCTTTGAAAATAATATTTTCAATTTCGTTATATTTATCAATATTGGAAGACATTGTAGAATTGAATAATGATTAAGAATATTAAAATTATAAAATTAAAAGAATGAAAAAAAAAGGGGGAAAGGAACTTAATAAGAAAAATAAACGAAATAGCGTTCCAGTTACACTTAAAACAAAAATAGGAATTTTACTATAACCCTTAAGAAACCAAATAAAAATTGGAAACACTGAATTCAAGAATGGATAAGCAAGCAAATATTTAAATATTATATAAGGGAAAATTGTTAAATTATTATGGATAAGCAAGCAAATATTTAAATATTATATAAGGTTTCAAAGTATCTTATATAAAAAAAAAATAGTGTTACTATTAATTACAAAGTCTTCTCAATTAGGTTGCTATTAGCAACCTAAAGTAAATAGAATGTTTTAAGAAAAAGAATGTTGGAAAATTGCCAGTAGTTATAAAGTTATAGAGATAAAAACAGTCACCTTACAATGGGGACAATCCCCAGCAGGGCATCACTGGTGTCACTTTATTCTTTAAAAATTGTACTATCAGATGATGATAAACTTCATCAATTAAAATAAATATTAACCACCACTTTTACCAATAATAATAGGAGCACCACTGATATTGAATTAATCAGTTGGACAAGAGTTGAATTCATCTACCAAAGTTTTGTTGCATTGCACATGATCTCATTTCTAATGTTGCATGCATATTACTTAAAATTTAAAAAAAAAAAATGCTTCAGAAATATATTCTATATTTAATATTTATTATTATTTAAAATGTTTTGTTGTTAGCAACATGTAGTGTAATCAGCTCAGCTATCATTTCTCATTATGTAACCTTGAATCCTTCACTTTAGTCTTTATTTTGTAGACTATTATATTCATATTGTTCTGATTGTGTGTCGAGATAAATTTAATTTGTGAAATTTAAAGCAAAAATGAATTTTTCATGGGATGAACTATAAAATATTTAAAATAAAAAAAATATTACAGATAGTATGAAAAAATATTCATTAATTCTATTAAAATAGGCAAATATTATTTCTTAATTGTTAATTCTTCTTGAGGTAATATCTATGCTGGGGGGTGTGCTATGGTACTCAAGGTGTCACAAAAAGTGAAATGTCTAACCATTCTTATATCTCCAAAACTAATAGATAAAAGTATAAATAATTTTTATACTTAATTTTCCAGGTATATAATGACATTAATGAATATGCTAGAAAAAAATTAGAAATTTTTGATATTTATTATTATTTTTTTTTGAAAAACTAAAAAGTTCCCAATAAAAGTTCAGAGACTGCACTAAACACAAACCAAAAAAATAATAATACTCAAAAGCCCTTTAGCAGTCAAAAGATTTTATTCGGGAATGTTTTCAACGCACTTGGTGTCTATGATTCTGAATCTTGTTGTATATGACTCTGAATCTTGTTGTAGCAGCTGAGGAAATCGTCAAGTGGGTTGGAAATACTCCTGAATAAAATCTTTTGACTGCTAAAGGGCTTTTGAGTATTATTATTTTTTAAAAAGTTCACATTTTGGACATTTTCTATTGCACCTTGGTTATTTTCATTCTGAATAGCTCTAAACTACAATAGATAGACATAAACAGTAAGCAACAGAACTGTTCAGTAGAAAATAGTTTTTAGATCAATAAATAGTTTTTGATGCAGCTCTTATGTTTTCCCAACTAATAGAGATGCAAAATTGAGAGTTGAAAAATTTATGCATTTTCAAGGTTGTTTTTGCAATATCTTGAAAGTTAAAAATATTAGATATAACAGTAAGGGACAAAACTTTTGATCTAAAAGTTTTACAAAGATGTATAACTAGATTTCAAATTGAGTTTTTAGTTCTCAAGAAATAGATATTACAAATTTACATTATGGTTGACATGTCAGTTGCTGATATGATGATGATCATAAATTTATTTTTGGCTTTATGGAACCACTGTTGATTTTTTTTTCACTGCTCTTTGATAAAAAATTAGTAAATATGAACCTTAACAATCATCTGCTATTTAAATGGGCATGGGTTGTTTGCCACATGTTGCCATTCATTTGTTGGGAGATTTTTGTCCAACATATTTTACCTTGCAGCTTATGATATTGATTAACTTCTTGCATGCTGGAAACAAATTTGAAATAAAAATAATCAAATATAGATCAAAATACTTCATGTTATATGACTTTTATTTTCTCTATATTTATATGAGGTTCATTTTTGTTTAGGTTTAAACAAACTTTCACTAAAAAATATTTATTAAAATCTACAGCTATTTCAATCAATCTTCTATTCATACAGTTTTTAATAGAAGCAATCATCTTCACAATGTTCAGAGCATATTCTACTGACTGACATTGGGTTGAATGTATCACATCTAATTCTAATACGTCATTCTTTCATGAGAGATTATTTACCATGCAGGAAGAGGTGAAACAAAATATTTCTCTCTCTACAATGTCTTCTTTGCATCATTATTGCTGCATTCAAATATTGTTTCTCATACAAACATGCCAGCTCTCAGACTTTTTGTTCTTCTAACATGTAACTTGTGACATCAAATGCACAAACTTAAACTACACTGACGGAAAAAAAAATCCCAACACCAAGAAAAAATTATTGTAGAGTAATGAAATTTGGACAATGCATTTGTGTAGTTAACATGTTTAATTGATTAAATTTTCATGGAACCACTGTTGATTTTTTTTTCACTGCTCTTTGATAAAAAATTAGTAAATATGATCCTTAACAATCATCTGCTATTTAAATGGGCATGGGTTGTTTGCCACATGTTGCCATTCATTTGTTGGGAGATTTTTGTCCAACATATTTTACCTTGCAGCTTATGATATTGATTAACTTCTTGCATGCTGGAAACAAATTTGTGGCTGTTTCTGTGAGCTGGCAATTAATTTAATTAAGCCTAATTAATATGCAAGAAATTAAAATTGTTATATCTTGCTTAATTTTCATCAAAATCTTTTGAAATTTTTAATTTATTTCAATTTAATTTAATTTATTCAATTGGTTACTGTTCTTTATCTCTTTCTAACCAGTTAAATACCTTTTCTGAATTTTATTTTTTTCATAAATTTTCATTTCATATATGAGATCAATGAAAACGTGATTTTTTTATATGAAGAATTAGGTATCCAATGAAACAAATTTTACTTTTGAATAGTGGCAAGTTCTGTAAATAAAACAAGCTATGAATGAAGAAAATTAGATCATATTTTGAAAAAATCAATAAAAAATTTAATTATGCACATTTTCAATAATTAAGTTATGTCATGTAATTGGCCAAAAGTAGCATAAATTTATTAAATTATTGTCACTATAATTAATAATTTATATTTATTAATATGTTTTTCTTTCATTTCAATAGTTTTATTTAATTTTTTATAAATTTTTGAATTTATACCAACAAATCTAATGTAAACAAAAATTGTGCTCTAAAACATAAGCAGCTATAATATTCTTTACTTTGCTCTAATTGGACTTCAGATGGTTTATTATCCTTGTACAACCAATACCACATGCCGTAGAATAAAGTATGCTTTGTAGGAAAAGTGCAGGAAATGAATGGCAGCAATAAAACAATAAAGTTCCATGCCCATTTTTACAGCAGATGTTTCTTTATATTTGCATTTTCTCATTTTCTGACAAAAATACACCAAAACTGATGTAAAATATCAATGAATAATAAATAATAATGCATATTTTAATAGAATTAATATATAGTTTTATATTATCTATAATTTTTTAATTTTAGCATTTTATAATGCATCCAAAAAAAAATTAATTTTTTCAAAAAGTTTCAGAAATTAATTTTATATCAAAATGTAATCAGAACAATATGAATATAGTAATCTATAATATAGAGACAGAATTGGAGAAACTAATTAATTGTATGAAAGATATTCAGTCAGAAATTTTTGTAAAACCCTTGTAAAATAAAAAACTTTGGCTGAAAATTATACAAACCATCATTATAGATTAGTATTTTCAATAAGAAACATAAATAAACTGCAAAAATTGCATTATTGCAAATAGGACTCATAAAATTGCTGATTTAAAAATTCATTGATTTGTCCTTACCCTAATGTAAAATTGTCAATATTCTCTGGTGGTAAATGATCTTGAATATCATATGATGATAACAGCATGCAACAGATTAAAGAAACTATTTATGGACTAATTAGAGCAAATTCACAAATATTATAGCTATTTTTCTATGAGAGGAGACATTTTTAGACTTAGATTTTTTCAATTTAAATTTGAAAACTAAAAAATTACTCAAAAAAGAAGAAATAAGATGTCATTTTATGTTAAATATTGTTTAGAATGATGAAATTTTGAAGAAAATATTATACTTTTGTAACATTTATATGACAGAATTTTATTTACCAAAATTTGCATAATGCATGATTTTTTGTAAATTGTGGCTCAAAATATCGTCACTGCAATTCACATTCATAATGAATCCATGTACAGTGGTCTGATATATTGATAACATCCTTTTTTAGTGTTTGGTTTCTGTAGTTTTGTGCTTGTTAAGTTTATTATAACAATGTATAGTGCCATAATATATTGTTAGTGAGAAATCTATAAATTTAGGATAATCCAATTTCTGTCTTTTTTGATTTATGATTTTGCATTTTAACCTTATATAGTCTTAAGTCAAACACTATCTGTGTATGAGTTATCAGTTGTGTTAAAGTGTGCCAAGCACAACTGATAACTCATATAAAGTAGTATTACAAATTTGATGTATTTATTTTAAGCTTTATATATTTGGATGGGCTGTATTGTATCAGGCTTTTAATTTCATTCAAATATTTGTTTCATTTTATGTAGTTCAATTCATCTGAAGATCCTTAGGTTTTGATATTAAATATCAGTTTGAGTCAATTTTTGCATATACAAATTTAATTATTTTGCTATCACAAAGAATACTTATCTTATAATTACATAAACAATGTTTTTATATCATATTTGAAAGTAACAAAAGAACAGTCTTTTGCAGTAACATTTGTAGTATTTAAAAATTTGATGATAGTATTTTTAATATTTTAAATTCCATGATAAAGAACATTTATATATTGGCAAAAAGTAATTTAATGAAATTTGAATCTAAAATTTTTTAAATTGTAGGAACAATAATAATAATATCTTTAATTCAGTTATAGGAAAGATCAGATGGAGAACTAAAAATAAATGATATAGATCTGAAAAATTTTTCTATATAGTTTATATATAAACAATAAAGTCAAATCATATTTTTATACTATATTTTATTTAATTTCAGGAACAGTTAAAGCTGTATTGTGAATCTTGTGATAAAGTGACGTGTAGAGATTGTCAACTACTTGAACATCAAGATCACAGATATCAATTTTTGTCAAAAGCTTGTGAAGATGAAAAGCTATATTTGGGAACTTTATTAACTAAAATTAAAGAAAAACAAGCTTATATTAAAAATGCCCGTACTACTGTAAATAAACGTCATAATGAAATAACTCAAAGAGAACAAAATGTTAATGAGGAAATTAAAATGTGTGCAGTCAGGTAAGTTATCAAATTTTTCATAAAAATGTTTAAAATAAAATAGTGGTAAAACAAATCAGAATTTAACAGTAAAATATTAAATTTTTATAAACCTTTGATGATGATATATAATACATGATAATTGACAATAAAGCATTTAGGTTGATATTAGCAATTTCAAATTTATAAATATCAATAGTTTCAGAAAAAGAAAATTGTTAAACTCTATATTTTCAGAATAAATATTTAAATGTTATCTATATAACTTATAAAAAATACAAATTATTATATTTACTCGTGTAAATTATTTATTGATGTGTCCTTATTAATTGTTTATTGATCCTTTTCTCCATGACTTAGAAAGGGATGTTATGAGAAAATATGCATATACAATTCATCCTGACTTATGCAAAAATTGATCACTTGTTAATTTGAAAAATTATGTATCTAGACTGTGTAATAATCCATATAGTCAATTTGATATACATAAATCAATTTCACTATATAGTTAGCTGTTTTGATGTATATATTCAATGTCATAAATTAAGATTAATTATCTTAATCTTAATTTTTAATCTAAAACTTTGTTCTAAATATAGCAAATAGAAAAATATTTCTAATTTTAGAAATAATCTGTTTTTGTGAATTTTAATCTAAAACTTAGTTCTAAATATAGCAAATAGAAAAATATTTCTAATTTTAGAAATAATCTGTTTTTGTGAATTAATAGTTTCATTTTTAGCCCATATAATCATGTATTAGTAATAAATCAATATCATTCTTCAGTTAACCAGGGAGTGCCAATCATGGCCTCCTCTGATTTTGCAGATTTTTATATATGTTTTAGCACTACTCTCCCACAAACCCATGGTAAAGTAATACATTTCTCAAACATTCCCAAAGAAAGGGGTTTTCTATGTTGTTTATATACCGATTAATATTAATAATCTAACAAGTGCTGGCATAATGGGATACATTTGCTATTTGATTATGTAAGGTATTAGCAGAAGGATGCAGATTTGAATCTTTTTTTTTAATTTTTTTTTTAATCGAAATTGAAATGGATTATCATACAATGTACTTTTTATTAATGAGAAATTACTATTTTGTGTTATTTAATTTTTCGAAATTGAAATAAATTATCATACAATGTACTTTTTATTAATGAGAAATTACTATTTTGTGTTATTTAATTTTTTCTATGACCTTTAAACATTTCTATCACAAATTTTAAATTCACATATAAAGGAATGTAATTAATAAACAAAGTTTTTTACACAAAATATTTATTTTAATTATCAAATACCGATTATATTATTATTGATGATTGGGATCCTACTTGATCTCTATGGCCGATGTGTCATTTGGATGATATTCATCATAAAAGCATCCAAAACAAAATATTGTTTTACAGTATGCACATTTTGCCCACATTTCTACAAGCATACGATGTTTTTCATTATTGAGGTAGAAAACATGTTTTGTTGACATTTAAAAATAGTGTGTCTTCAAGCAACTTTAACACGAATCATGCATACAGAATATCACATTTTGCCCACATTTCTACAAGCATACGATGTTTTCATTATTGAGGTAGAAAACATGTTTTATTGACATTTAAAAATAGTGTGTCTTCAAGCAACTTTAACACGAATCATGCATACAGAATCATCAGTTGAATAGGGCATTTAATTGCTGTAACAACAGTAAATATTCATTAATAAATGTGTGCTTTGTAAAACAATATTCTGTTTTGGATGCTTTTATGATGATTATCGCCAGAATAGATGCATGTCAGCCATAGAAATTGAGATGGTTCCTAATGAAGAATAATAATATAATCTGTAATTGTTAATTAAAATAAATATTTTGTGTAAAAAAGTTTACAAGAAATCACAAGCACTTAAAGCAGGAAGAATACCCTATTTTATTATTAGATATATATTACATATACTAATAATAATAATAATAATGTATTATTATCATTATTATTATTAGTATATGTAATATATATCTAATAATAAAATAGGGTATTCTTCCTGCTCAGGGCATTTAATTGCTGTAACAACAGTAAATATTCATTAACCACTTAATGCCTGAATTTTGATATTAAATTTAAAAAAAATTGAAAAAGATATTTTTTTTATATAACCAAACAAAACAGGGAGACATTGGGCAATTGACTTTTTTAACTTTCCAACATTTAGGAAAGTTTATTGAGGTTATGATTCTATTAACTTTGAGAGCTCATCTGTAGAGTCCTATGCTAATACTTGTGAGTCTGAGTTTTGAATAAAATCTTGCAGGAAGGCTTTATAGGTATTCCTGTGTATAAAGGCCAGATTTTAGTTTTGTCCTCCCTAGTACATATGATGTCTTCTTCTAGTAGTCAGTGTTTAGTATATGTTGTGGCCTCTGGATTTTTTTCACTAATATAATTTTTAGATTTGGTGTATTTAGTTAATTATTTCCCATCTTATTTTTTCATGTTGTTCCTCATAGTATATACATTTAGCATGGGTTCTAGTTGAGGTGCAATATCAGTAGATCTGCTACTGGAGTAGGTATGTGTATATCATCAACAGCCATTAGTACATCATCTAAATTTAATATTGGCAAGTGTCTCTGTTATTTGATTACAGAAGATCCATTTTAACTTTTTGACATATTTGTGGCACACAAGTTGATTATAACACACCAGTTGGGATTTAATGTTCAAGAATTGCCCTCCAACCTGTCAATATGTATTAATAACTTGAGATTCTATGTTTATAATTTTGTTATTGCATTCTATTTTAAAACATTTGTAAAAAAAGAATTGATGTCTGATGAGGACTCAAAGTAAGGCTGAAAACATTTTAGTAATAAAACTATTTCCTGAATAAGTGTGAAGAAAGCATTACTAAAAAGCAGAAATTGTCAAAAGTTATGGAAAGAAACAATCAAGGATTTTCAGCCATTATTAATAGTAAACAATTGTGTTTCTCATTAGCTAATAACTTTTCTACTTAAAATATGCCATTAAATGTAACTTAAAAATATAAATAGTATGTCAAGAGTTTAATATATAATAGTTAAAGCAATGATTTCCAAAGTTTTTCTTTTGGGCTGTACTTTCAGAATGAAAATTTGCTCGTGCCACATCAAAATTTTTATTGATAAATAAAATCTGGAAAATTATTGGTTTCTATATATTTTTACCACATTATATCACATTATAATATTTATTTTATTATATGTGGTATAATGTAGTAAAAATATATAGAAACCCATAAAATTTTCCAGATTTATTTTTCAATAAATTTTGATGTGGCACGAGCAAATTTTCATTCTGAAAGTACAGCCCGAAGAAAAACTTTGGAAATCATTGCTTTAACTATTATATATTAAACTCTTGACATACTATTTATTATTAAGCACTATTTATATTTTTAAGTTACATTTAATGGCATATTTTAAGTAGAAAAGTTATTAGCTAATGAGAAACACAATTGGTTTACTATTAATAATGGCTGAAAATCCTTGATTGTTTCTTTCCATAACTTTTGACAATTTCTGCATTTTAGTAATGCTTCCTTAACATGAAAGTGTCATGATATTTTTTTAAAACGTTAATATACTTTTACTTTATTCTAGTACTTAGGTAGGATATAAATATCTTTATTACAGTTATTGTGTAATTACAGGAAAATTATAGAATCCACAATGTTCTGTTAGAATGCTTAACTGTTAAAAGTTTACATAACATATGTGTTTAGTGTAGATACAGCTGAAGAGAATCGGATAAACCGAAAATGTTTCTGTAATTACACAATAACTGTAATAAAGATATTTATATCCTACCTCAGTGCTAGAATAAAGTAAAAGAATTCATTGTTTAATAGAGTAATTTTTGAACATTAATAAGTTAATATACTCAAAAATATTAAGTTCAATCCATTGTTTACTATAAAAAGAAATTTGAATTTCTGATAAACCAGAAATAAATAGATAATGAACAATTTCACACAAAATAAGCAATGTCATAATTCAAAATGACAGTTGTATATCTGGAGGAGATTAGATAAAACTAAGAAAAAATATTTATATGATTTATGTCAGCTAATACAACCAGGAAAGTTTATTATGATTCAAACTAGCCTGTATCTCTTTCATTTAGCCAGCATTTTGATTTATATAACACATTCTTTTCAAATAAAGTGAAATTAAAAAGAGCATTATTATTGAATATAAAACTTTCAAAAAAGTTTTATATCAGTAATAATGCTCTCTTTTAAATATCATTATTCTTTAAATAATTTATAATTCACAAAGTTTTTAATATAATTTTATTTATTGAGTTATAATTATTTTTATAGCATTCGAAATATAAGGCCTGCTGCACCAAGACTACAAGTAACTGCAATAGCAACTCAGTCTAATCCTACAAATACATCATCTCAACTACAGAAAGTACCTTCAAGTTTTGCTGTTTTACAACCTGTACAACCACGACCCCAAGTAATAGTGATAGACAGTGATGCAAGTTCATCAAATAAAGTTTTGACAATGTCTAATACACCTAAATTAAGTCATTATCCTATAGTAAATAGTTCTGTTAGTAATATGACATCTGCAACAGTTAACAATGCTACAATAAATCAGATAAGCAATCAGGGAAATAATGGTGAGTGATTTATAGGTGTTTTGAAGATTATTCTAATTTGAAAAAATTTAAATAAAATTATTTGATAAAACTAATTTATTTTTATAATAAAAATAAACATCTTATTTTAGTCTAAAAATGATAAAGTAAATAAAAGAATTGATTTAAGAGAGATAATTACTAAATTTCCTATATTTTTTTGGATTGAAGAAAATTCTTGACCCAAAAATGAACATGATAGAATCATATAATACTTTTAATTGTTTTAATTTTTTCAAAACATTAAGAATAACAATAATTATTGCTTTGCTCAGCCAAAATATTTCCTTTATTATAAAAATTTAAAATAAGAAGTGATTAAATTTTTTTACTGCTTAAATAGAGCTTTTTTCATCATGAAAAGCAGTTTTCTACATTTTTTATGAATAAAAATGCTTATATAAATTCTGAAATATATAACTTTTATGTTTAGCATTTAATAGTTTAGCATATTTGTAAATGTGGCAATGTTTGAGGTCTCAAGTTTGCTGGATTGTTGGATTTCTGATTGTGAAGAGTATTATATTGCAGAAAATAACATCTAATTTTTTCTTTTTTAATTAGAGACATGAAATGCTATTTCCTTTTGAGAAAATTATCGTTTAGTTTTCTTTATATTTTCAAAATCATTATTCTTTGCTTTCCAAATTAGGCAAAGCTTGTAAGACTACTATGTGAAAAGCTGATTATGACTCCTATGAATTCTTATAACAACTGATAATTAGATTGATAACATTCCTATACTATAATTATTCCCACAAGAACATAGCTCTCTGAAATTTAAATAACATTATTAGGAGGATATGACTGATATATCATTATTTTAGCTTGCATTATTCATAATGCAAGCTAAAATAATGTATTGATCTTTCAGGCCATTGCCTTCTGAAGAAAAAATATTTGTTAATTTTCAAATTAATAATTGTACAAATATAGGGAGATGCCTGACTTACAATGGGATACATTCAAAAATTTTGTTATAATTTGAATCTTTCATAACTTGCAACATAATTCCCCATAGGCACAACATTTTATAAATGGAGCTACATGGATAGCTGAAAATATTTTTGAATAAACAATTTATCTTACATATTTGGCTTATTGTTTGCTTTTATTTAATATCTAAAGTAAGAAGTTTTCCTGTACCATATATATATTTGTGTAGCAATCCTCAACTTCAAGATTTAAAAATTGATAAACCTGTAATATGAGAGAAGGCCAAACAGTTTTTACCCTCACCATGTTGTATGTGCACTATATATCTGTAATTGAAAACAATTATAGCTTACTGTCTTACTAATATGCATGCTTTTTTTTTATTTTGACAAGGTATGTTTAACTGAAATTAGAAGCCTGATAGCAGAAGAAGCTGTCATGCTGGACAAAATTGAGTATTGAACCTTGATACAGTTTCATTATTTTTAAGAGAAAATTGCACAAACAATCCACAAAGAGATGTCAGCTGTGTATGACAAGAAATGTCTATCATATGAGACTATGAAATGATGGAAATAAGAATCCAAATGTGGTTGTGTCAGTCTACAGTGATTTTCAGTGTGCCATGAAAGAATCTTAGATGTGCTGCAAAAATTTTTAAAGATTGTTAATTATATTAATTTTGAATGAAATCCTAAGCACAATAAGTGTATATATCAAAATTAAAATTTCTTTAAATTGCTTATATGAGTACAGTTGATTCTTGTTATTTGTGGTATTTACATTCTATAAATTTTTTGCAAATACTGAACCATTATGCCTATAGAAAATATAGAGTTAGGTTCCTGCAAACCTTTCTTCCCAACATTTTCATCCTTGCTTTATATGTGTTTTTCTGTTTAAAGACACCTTATTTAATGTGTATTACGGTACTTACAAATAATTACAATATATGCAGTGTACAGTGCTATATATAGTATTATAATTACAGTGCAAAGACCGGGTGGACACCTATGTCTCTGCTATGGTTCTGACCCCGCCCCCTCCGTCTCACACTTACCAGCCATAGAAATCTTAATATGAATGTGAAACTCATTGTTATCCAACCAGTCCAAAAATGAATCAATGGCATCAATAACCTGCTCCATTAGCAATTCACAAAAAATACTTTTATTAATACTAAATTAAATGGCAACTTACAATAATTAAAAGCACTTAATCTTGAACAGTGCCTTGTCAATTAAAACTTCCTTTCAATAACTGACTTCCTAGATGGTAATTGAAGACGTCTTTTTATACTCATGTCTATTAGCATAAATCAAAATAAGACTAAATAAAATTTATTTTTACAACTTATAAGTGATGAATTCTTTTCTTTCTTCAAACTAACATCACAATAATAATATTCCATCTTCAACAATCTTTCTTTTGAAATAACACTAATTGTTTCCATAACTGACTAGACAATTTGTAAACGAGAGTAATCCAGGAACATGGCGGTTGTCACACGCCTCCCTTCACACAGGTAACCGTTGCTTTTGTATTTTAACAAATTTTTCTTAAGTTTCAATAAATTAAAACACCAGAATTTATCATTAGGAAGATTTTCTACTAAAATCCTCACAACAGTAATCTTTATTTTATTTTTAAAACACTAACTATGTAGTAAATAAAATATTATTTTTGATTGGTGGTAGTTTGATGTTGCAGGATGTTTGATCTAGCAGCTGACACATTGTCTTTCTAAACTGCATTGAAAAACTGCATCAGTATTGTCTGCATCATTTTTGTGTCAGATCTAAAATCTCAGCATAAAGAGCAAATTTGCAGGAAGTTAAGTGTCTAAATTTGAGGCTGTTCAAGCATAGGATCACATTCTTCTGTGGGACTTTGGACAATGTGAACAAGCTTTTTGCCTGTAGTCTGTGGAGTGAGCAAGGATTGGTAATGAGACTTTCCAGGCAGAATGACATAGAGACTATGTTTGGTAACAAACAACTTCCTTTATTAGAGAGAGAGAGTGGGTTTACAGTATTTTCACTGGTCAGCAGGATTCTGCGAATAAATGCAAAAGTGCCAGGGAAATCGATTTTGTGGTTACAAATAAATTTTCATGAATAGTTGAATACACAAATATGGAATCTGCGAATAACGAGAATTGACTGTACATTATTTTATAATAAACATACGCATATATATTTTTTATTATATTATATATAAGCAAGCTTTTTTTTTTGATCATCATAATTTAAGTGTGCTGCAGAAGTTTAACTATAGATTCAAGAATGCCATGAGATAAAAAAAGGTTGAAAAATATTGATCTACAGAATAACTCAGAGAAGACCATCCAGCAAGATCATGTTATCTGTGTTTTGGGACAGCAAAAGTGTCATATTGGCAGATTACTTACAAAAAGGGTCAATAATAATGGGAGCATATTATAGGAACTTGCCACAAAAGTTACAGGATAAAAAAGACATGGTTTGCTGTCAAAAGATTTGTTGTTGCTAGCTGACAATGCACCAAGCTGTTGAGAATTGGTTTGCTTCCAAATTTGTCAACTTCTACAAAAATAAAATTAAACAACTGTTCCAGAAGAGTGATAAATGTATAGCCCTAGTTCATGGATAAATAGAGAAGGAAGAGTTGAAGGAACAAATTTTGCATCTCTAGCTCATCTGCATCATGAGGAGGGTAAGAACTTTTTGGCCTTCCTTCATATAAGCTGATTCTCCAACTTTCAACTTTTAAAACAGTAGAACTTTCATTGAAATAAATAGATAATTTCTTTTATAATTTTCAAATCCAGTTCACTTTTGGAATAAGTAAGGCCATTTAAATAAAATTCCAAACATAGCATTGTAATGTTCCAATGCTATAGGAGAAAGCTCAATAGAGAGCAGATATGATTATGTTGCATCACATTCAATCATGATTCAGTACAATATGAATATATTGAAGTGTTTGTTTAATAGCAAATATTAAAGAAATATTAAAAGTTTCTCTTATTTCTGAATCTCAACAATAATATTTAATAAATTTTAAATGATGAACAAAATTTCATTGCTCATTTTAACTGATGAAAGTGAAAAGCTGATCTGCATATAAATCTGATATCTGAAATCGGCTGTAAAATAATAATCACATATTTTCCAAATGATCAAAAGTATTAGAAAATGCACAAATTGTTGATCAGAAAAATTAGTACATAGACTATTACATTTCCATGTGCAGTAGTGACCACCATATTCATTTACTAAAAGATGATCAATCTGCACATTCTTGATCTTATTTGTGAAGCACCCAATAAATTAATATTTTTGAATGTATTTAAATATGAACAATCACCCACATCTACAGTTTTGAGAAGAATAGGTATTTGTTGAAAAATGATCTGTTGTAAGAATAGGTATTTTTGAGAAATAAATATAGCAGATTGTGCCATTACCATAAGATTTGTTAATAATGCAAAGAGAATTCAACATGTCCAATTTATGTATTTTGAATCCTTAACTGAAACAAAAAGCACTTTTAGCAGAAAAGTGCTTTTTGTTTCAGTTAAGGATTTATACATGTTAAGCAGTTTGTTTGTTTAGAACTTATTATGTATTTTGATATTTGAATACAAAAAAATTATGCAAAGTCATGCATATCCACATATTTTTAACAAAAAAAAAATCAAAAGAATCAGTAAGATAATGATTTTTATTAGAAACAAATATTTAAAATCGTGGATAGCACAGAGGTGCAACTGAGCCAGTGAGTCTTGCTATCATTGAAAAGTTTCCCCAATTTTTTTGACCCAAGTATAAACTGACCTCTTATTGAAAATATTTTTTTGGAAAAATTCCTCAGCTTATACACAAATATATATGGTATATTCACTACATCAAATTGTAGTGATGCAATGCAGAGAGAAAGCCAGATGAAAGCAAGGCATAATTTCATTCTAGTTATGTGCATTCCAATTTACTTCTTAACAACTGATAGTGTGCATTTTTATCAAATGCTTATTCTCTAACAAACATTGATAAAATTATATAATTAAGAAATAGCATCAGTTTATACTCACTTCTTATCATTTTTGTTCAGTTTATGCTAATTTCATCTCTCTGAACATAAAATAATTGAATTAAACTTATATGGTAAATTTTTTTACAATTTTATTGAAGTGCTTGTTTGGAAAAAATTAACTTTCTCTGCCATTTCCATTTCTCAACAGAAATATAATTAACCTATGATCAATAAAGTGAAAAATGTTAGTCTGATATGCAAAAAATAATTTAAAATATTTATTTTATAATATGCTTATTAATTTTACCTAGCCAATGTGTGGTTCTGATATATTGAATTTAATCATCATAAGTACAATTAAGTTTTCAATTTAGAATTTTTTGAAACAAATTAACTATGTAAGTATAGACTTATTGTATTTTTATTGTTAAAGAATGCAGCCTTAAAAATTTACATTTCATAGTGAGTGAGAATTGTAGGAAGGAATATTGAATGAAAAAAAAAATTTTTTTTATATCCTGCTGATTTTAATATTAAACAATTATTTTTGCATAAATATATTATCTTTCTCATAATATTGAACCTTATTATAATAAATTTTGCAAATATCTTATTGGCTGAATGAAATTATTAATTGGCTAAATTGGCAGAAAGGCCAGAATTAGTATATTTTTTATTTAATATCATTTTTAATATCAGCTTGTTTTCAAAACAGTAAATAATGCTAAAGCATGTCCCTAAAATAATTGATTTTATTGTATAAGCGATTTTACAATTTAATTTTTAGGAAAAAGTTTGATTCCAAATGAAATATAAATATATAAAATTAATTAAAAATAAAAATGCTAAATTACAGTAAAGACCCCACTTAATGTGGGTGATATGTTTCAAAAAAAGCCAAACACTAAATGAAATACTGTTAAACAAGGTTATCTTAACACGTAAATTATTGGAATAGATGAAACGGGACAGTGAATAAAAAAATATACATACCTTTTTTTTTATTTTGTAATATGAATTATTACTATTGTATTACATTAATTATACATATTTTTATTGCTAATATCGATTTGTATTCATAAATCATTCGGGAAAATCAAAAATATTTAAGTAAAAAATTTATTTGTGACGAGGAAGGTTCTTCCTCATTTGATAATTTTTGTTTTTTCATTAAGAATCCTCTTTCGTTCAGCAAGTAACTGTCAATAGTCAGACATTTTATCCACAAAACTTCGTTTTGCCTTTGAATTTCTATCAAAATTTGGATCATTTTGTATAAACTGAAACATATCTTCCATAATACAGGCTAAACGTTAACTGTAAAATAGCATTGATAAATGATCATAAGTATGAACTGTGACTGTACAGACTTTCATATGTACTGCACTGAACTGATATCAAACACATTGCAAAACAGTATAGGAGTATCAAAGCAACAAATTAGTGCGATTTCGGATTTATGTGAGTATAACAATTTGAAAAACCGTACCAAGTGAATCAATAACAAATATAGAATTTGAAAAAAACCATGTTATATTGAAACAGCATTAAGCGGGGTCTTACTGTATTCATTTGTTAAATTAATATAATTAATTTTTGATTAGATTATCATAAGATTATTTATTATTGATAGATCAAAATGGGGAAAAAAAAATCTATATTTTATTTAAATTAAAATATTTTATTTATTGTTTTTTTTATATATTTAATATTTTGTTTTGTTACAGTAGCACAATCAAGCAACATTGTCCCTCATGTTAGACCAGCTAGATTTTATATATTTAATATTTTGTTTTATATTTTTATAATTTGTTTTGTTACAGTAGCACAATCAAGCAACATTGTCCCTCATGTTAGACCAGCTAGATCTTGTGATAATTCTCCCCTTCGTACTACTACAGAAAATACTAATTTGCTTCCTTCAAATTTATCTGATGTACTTGACAAGTAAGAAATTTTTAATATATAATTAATTTAATTAATCAATTTTTTATTACAGTGCCTCATGACTTATGTAAATTTATCAAAAAAAAGGCACCCAAAATTTATTTTAAATCATTTAATATATAGTGCAGACATTGTAATTTTGTATAATAATGTTGCAATACTAACCATGGCATTACTATTAACGCTTTGGTGATGCATGAACCTGTAATGTGATTTGTACATATGCCATATCACAATTTATAAAAACCTATTTTTAATATTTTTGTTATTTTTAAAGATATGATTCTTATATCATACCATTTCTGATTATGTAAAAAAATTTTGACAAATTTGGCCCTATAAATGAATTTAATTCTGTATATTTCATTTTTCTTCTATAAAACATTATTTTTATTAAAATGATATAACTTTTTAACACTTCCTGTTTTTATCAATAGTCTTTAATATTCTTATAGCTCACGTAACAGGAAAAAACAAACTTTTTCCTGTTACATGAGCTATAAGAATATTAAAAAAGATATAATTTTTAATCTCTTACCTTCAGCACTTTTAGCAGTTGAGTTATCTTTCATTTAATTAATTTAGCTAACGTTTTCGGTAACCTCTTACCATCATCGGGCTTCTATTCTTTCAAAAGTGTTCCAAATTCTAATACGTTTCAGCAAAGAAAAACAAAGAAAAACCACAAGTGTTGCCATGGTGATTTATAATTTTGTAGCATTTTTTCACAGGATACTGTTTTATTACTATTCCTAGCTTATCTACACGTTTTGCCTCTAAGACTGACCCGTATGGTTGTTTAAAAATTCTACTGCGTAATTCCAGGCAGGGGGGAGTTCAATTGCTGTTTTATCGTTTAATAAGTCCTCCTTTCTCTGTCTGGCTCTTATCTCTAGGGTTTCCACTGTGATTGCTTGGTTAATCCTCCGGAGTGGTTTTACTATCTTAGCCTTATCCCAGTGTATCTGCATATCGCTGCTATATGCTTCAACAGCTAGCGCCGTAGTCATTCTCCCCTTAGCTAGATCTTTCTTGTGCTCTTCTACTCTTTGTGAAAGGGTTCTGGTTGTAACCCCTATATAAGATGCTGCGCGTCCTGTGGTCTTGTCCTCGACTGGTATTTTATACACCCCTTGTCTTTCTGCTTCTTTCAGGGGGTCTTTCTCATTCCTTAGCATTTCAAAGATTGTCGGAGCCCTCTGTATTGCTAATCTCTTATTGCTTTTTTTGGCTATCTTATTTACGACATTATATTTACTCAGGCTGTACGGGACTGGCATAAAACTTTCTTGTAGCCGCTTATTTCCTCCTTTGTCACTGGGTGTCTCGTTAAGGCTGTCTTGTACCTTTCGTCTTATATTTTCCATAAATGATTTGGTATAACCATGCTGGATACCTGTTTCTCTAATGTACACTAACTCCCTCTTTAAGTCATTGGGCTCCGTGCAGTAAGTCATGGCTCGTCTGTAGAAGTATCTAAACGCTGCTTTCTTGTAGCTTATTGGGTCATGAGACCAGTTAGGGATTAGTGTCGGCTCATACGTAGGTTTACGATATACGGACGTTATCAGTCTCCCTTTGACTAGCGTTATCTGGATGTCTAGATAGTGGATACTACACCGGCTACATTGTTCTTCTCGCAGCGTTAGGCCGTAACTGTCTATTGTAAACGCTTTGTTGAAATCCCCCGGTTCGATTTCGTCTTTCCATACTACCATTACATCGTCCACGTATCTACTGTAGAGCCTCATTTTAGGTTGAAATTGTTGTAATCTTTGACTTTCTACTTTTCTGAGCACAATTTCGGCTAAGGGGCCTGCCATTGGGCTCCCTATGGGAACTCCTCTCGTTTGTTCATATATCTTATCATTAAAACGGAAGTAGGAACCATAGCATATAATATAGGCTATGTCTCTTAGCAGCTGTGCTATGTCCTGAGCTTGTGGTAGATTTTCTAACATAAATCGATAAAATTCAATGCAGGTAGGTTCTAATTTTAGACTCGGGTATCGTAATCGTATGTTGTCAGTGTGTCACCTTCCTCAAATGCTGTATTACGCAGTTTTACAAGTACGTTCGTTGTTACTGTTGTCGAAAACTCATTCTCTTTTAATATGATAGTGCACCATTTTGCCTGCTGCGAGAGGAACAATGTAGCCGGTGTAGTATCCACTATCTAGACATCCAGATAACGCTATGCTGCGAGAGGAACAATGTAGCCAGTGTAGTATCCACTATCTAGACATCCAGATAACGCTAGTCAAAGGGAGACTGATAACGTCCGTATATTGTAAACCTACGTATGAGCCGACACTAATCCCTAACTGGTCTCATGACCCAATAAGCTACAAGAAAGCAGCGTTTAGATACTTCTACAGACGAGCCATGACTTACTGCACGGAGCCCAATGACTTAAAGAGGGAGTTAGTGTACATTAGAGAAACAGGTATCCAGCATGGTTATACCAAACCATTTATGGAAAATATAAGACGAAAGGTACAAGACAGCCTTAACGAGACACCCAGTGACAAAGGTGGAAATAAGCGGCTACAAGAAAGTTTTATGCCAGTCCCGTACAGCCTGAGTAAATATAATGTCGTAAATAAGATAGCCAAAAAAAGCAATAAGAGATTAGCAATACAGAGGGCTCCGACAATTTTTGAAATGCTAAGGAATGAGAAAGACCCTCTGAAAGAAGCAGAAAGACAAGGGGTGTATAAAATACCAGTCGAGGACAAGACCACAGGACGCGCAGCATCTTATATAGGGGTTACAACCAGAACCCTTTCACAAAGAGTAGAAGAGCACAAGAAAGATCTAGCTAAGGGGAGAATGACTACGGCGCTAGCTGTTGAAGCATATAGCAGCGATATGCAGATACACTGGGATAAGGCTAAGATAGTAAAACCACTCCGGAGGATTAACCAAGCAATCACAGTGGAAACCCTAGAGATAAGAGCCAGACAGAGAAAGGAGGACTTATTAAACGATAAAACAGCAATTGAACTCCCCCCTGCCTGGAATTACGCAGTAGAATTTTTAAACAACCATACGGGTCAGTCTTAGAGGCAAAACGTGTAGATAAGCTAGGAATAGTAATAAAACAGTATCCTGTGAAAAAATGCTACGAAATTATAAATCACCATGGCAACACTTGTGGTTTTTCTTTGTTTTTCTTTGCTGAAACGTATTAGAATTTGGAACACTTTTGAAAGAATAGAAGCCCGATGATGGTAAGAGGTTACCGAAAACGTTAGCTAAATTAATTAAATGAAAGATAACTCAACTGCTAAAAGTGTTGAAGGTAAGAGATTAGTTTACGAGTAAAAAGCAGTAAAAATGGAAGATAATTATAATTTTTATATATTTTATTTGATACCAACTCTGTTTTCATTTATTTCTTCTTAATTTCTTACTTTTTTAAAAAAGAAAATTTACATTTCTCTTAATTTTTATTATGTTCAATTGAATTGCAAAGTTGGTCATATTTCTCATCTAATTATCATTTGATTTTCTTATATCTTCTCTCTGTACAATATTTTGATTAGAGCTAGACAAATAGAATGATGGGAGGTTTTAAAAAGGCCAGATAATTGTTTATGACAAAGTGTAATTCACTGCTATAGCTTGGTTATCTACTGACATAACATTACTCTGTTTTTGTTCCATATGTATATTTTATATTAATTTTTATATTTATACAGGGTACCCACATTTCTATGGACCAGGCATTTTTCTCAAAAACTATCAGGTATACATGAAAACTGTAAAACACGTATCCTGTTACATTTTCCTTCCAAATTATAATCCGTCATTAATATATTTTCTGGACATCTGTTTGCACAGCATGTGCTTCAACTTTGTTTTCTCGAATGGAGGTATATTATTTTTCTAATGGAATCCGATTCCTCTAATTTTTTGTGCAATTTTCATGGTGGACTTATTTTCCTATAATCAGTATTTTTGAAGTTATTTAGGAATAAAGGAACCATTGAGAAAGGCAAAATTTGATCTATGATATTGCCAGTTCTAATGATTTTTTTTTATCAAGCAACTAATAAAGTTCTGTTGGAGTTTTTTATATTACAAGAAGATTAGTTGCCTGAACTTGAAATTATGAAATTTCATGAGAATAGTGCTTCATTTGCTAAAATAGACATGAGAATTCAATAAATAAGTCATCTGTACAAAAAATTATTCAGAGCAAAGAAAAGATTAAACAACATAGAATGAACACTGCTTCTTATATGTCAAAAGATCACAAGAAATCGATCTTCTACAATGGAAAATATGAAACACCTTCTAATGATCTGGATTGAAAATTGAAATCAGAAAAAGATTCCTTTGAATGAAATGATAATCCAGGCAAAAGGAACAAGTTAAAACAAATTAAATTGAAATCCATTATAAATAGAGCTCGAAGTACGCAGTTTTACATAGCACAGACATTTATTGGAACCAACTAACCGTGCTATACAAGGTATCCTGTACTTGGAAAACAGATCATTGTTGCTAACTATTTCTATCTCCAATGATTGTGCAGACTATAGATCCCACGTTGGTAGAACTCAGCAGAATATGAACCAAAGAAATCATGTAGTGCATGTATCTCACTTCATTGAGGATTTGGAACTGTTGTCCTCTAACAGAATGACATCTTTGCAATTCACAAGCACTGGCTCCAGGTTTTCAATTTTTCATGCACATGTTTCAGTTGCTGAGTGTACACAATTGCATTGATTGTCTGGCCAGGTGGCAGCAATTTGCAATGCACAATAACCTGAACATTCACTAAAACAGAAGCATAACATTCTGTTGATGCAGTAGTAATTTTGGTTGTTTGGAAGGAGATTCATGTGGTGTCAACCATCGACGATGGTGCTATGGAATATCGTAAAGAACCTACTTTTCATCGCAAATCAGCACTCTGTCCAGAAACGAATCCTTCCTTTGATAAGACAGCAAAAACTCAGCCATTTGCTTCTGTCACTTTCTGAGACACAGTCAATTTGTAGGATCCATCATCCCATTTTATATCGTTTCCCAAACTGATGGAGGTGTCATCGAATGTTTTTGTTCTGCAGTTGAGTGCTTCTCCCACTGTTTCAAGTTTGGCCACTATCAGCCTCAATAGCTGCTTTGAATGCCTCTTTGTCTATAGCTTCTGGACGTCTTGTACATGGTGTGTCCTGGAGGGATTCATCACTGTCTTTAAATTTGTTAAATCACTGCTATACTGTCCAGTCTTTTACCACATCTCTACTAAATGCCTGTGCATATTTTACTTCATGCTGCAAGCTTTCATTACCAGTTCAAACATGTTTATGCAGACCTGATATACGAGTTTAGAGTTCCCATGTTTGACCTGATCTCGCTGACGTCCCTGTTTAATTGTGGTGACCACTACTAACCGATTACGAGAGGAAACGTTCACTATAATCCATTACTTTCCACTGATCTATCTCATCTCTGAAGGAATGCTGTGGGGAGCGCATGCAATTTGATCCTGTGAAAATCCGACAGAACTTTATTAGTTGCCTGATAAATTTTTCCATTTTCTTTCAGTAATTTTTAATACCCTCTTCTTTAAATATTATTCAAAATGTGATTAAGTTTATATAGTATGTCCTATAAAAGTAAAATTATGTCTTGACATGTTCACATCTTCATCATCATATAGAACAATCTGAGAAAAACTTTTAATTTTTGTGTAGCTTTTCAATTTATTATTATTAAGAGGTGAAGAGTTAAAGTTCTCATCATCGACTATTTTAAATAGAAGAGCTGAAAATATCACATTCTCATTGGCACTAACATTTGAAGTTCTCATCATAATACTATCATCGACTATTTTAAATAGAAGAGCTGAAAATATCACATTCTCATTGGCACTAACATTTAAAAAGTGAAATTTACAATCGTTAACATGAAAAATTTCAACAATAAGTTATAATAATTTGTATAGAAATGATTTAAAGTTGAGATCTATGATTTTTATTAGGAATTTATGTGATAGTATTATATATGTAACTACAGTTAAATATCTGAATTTTAAATTATTGTCAATAAACAATCTATAAAAAACAATCTATGATATGGTTTTACATACCGTAAATAATTTGTTTATTTTGAGTTTGGTGTAGCCAAACTTTGGTATGAAAAGCCAAACTTTGGTTTTGGTATGAAAGCCATTAGACAAATCCTTGGTTCAGTATAACATATTATCCTAATATGAAAAAGAATTTTAAATGGATTCTCCAATAATCTTATACTTTGAAAAATTTTTATGAAAATAGGGAATATTAGTCATAAATCTTATTAAGTTTTTGGCATTGCTGTAAAAAGATGTAAACATTACTGAAGAAACATGTTGATCCATAGAAATGATGATCTTTCTGAGTGGTTCCTTTATTCCTAAATATCTTCGAAAATATCAATCATAGGAAAATAATTTCACCATGAAAATTGCATAAAAAATTGGAGGAATCTGATTCCGTTAGAAAAATAATACACTTCCATTCGAGAAAACAAAGTTGAAACATGCGCTGCCTGAAAGGATGCACAGAAAAAAAATATCAATGACAGATTATAATATGGAAGGAAAATGTAATAGAATATGTTTTACAGTTTTCACATATACCTGATAGTTTTAGAGAAAAATGCCTGGTCCACAGAAATGTGGGCACCCTTTATATAAAAATTAATATAAATAAAAATTATGAATTAATTTTTTATATATAATTTTTTCTAATTGTTTATCAAGTAACATCAGGTAGGAAGGCATGGCATTTGACATACAACCTTATTTATTTGCTCAAGTAATATTCATCAATGTTTTCATACAACTCCTACAATTTCATCATATACATATATATTTCATATTTTAACAATCTTAGTTGAAAAGTCCGGAACTTCTCCTGAGTCCTGGCCCAACCCCCTCTCCATTACCCTTTGTCGGGACGACGACCACATATTACAGCCAAAGTGAAGTTCGTTCCATTCAATCCAGTTAAGAAAATAACAAAAAGCATTAAATACAGACTCCATTTTTAGTCTTAACTTACTAATTTATTATTTCAGAACAAAACGTAATACAAGCAGTTAATATCATAAAACAAATTTTATACAACCTGAAGTCCCCAATAGTTAACAATACTATTAAACTGCTTCAACTAAGACTACTTAAATAAATGAAAACACAGGCTCCATTTTTAGTCGTAACTTAGTAATTTATTAATTCAGAACAAAACGTAATACAAGCAGTTAATATCATAAAACAAATTTTATACAACCTGAAGTCCCCAATAGTTAACAATACTATTAAACTGCTTCAACTAAGACTACTTAAATAAATGAAAACACAGCACTTCTTGCAGTAAAGTATTAAACTAAATTTATTAGCTTAAATACAAGCGAACGTTTTCGATGTGCTACACATCCTCTTCAGGCATGCAAAGACAGTAGAGGATGTGTAGCACATCGAAAACGTTCGCTTGTATTTAAGCTAATAAATTTAGTTTAATACTTTACTGCAAGAAGTGCTGTGTTTTCATTTATTTAAGTAGTCCCCAATAGTATAAGTAAAAGATGTACGTCAACTTCAAAGACATGAATCCAATAAAAAACTAGCAGTCTCTGCTCCTCCTCACTAACATCGAAATCAGGGGACAACACACCCTCTGGTGTGGACAATATTTTACTACCAACCGCATTTACATAAATAATCATAATTATTCTATTTCTTTTTAAAATTACAAAACAAAATTACCATTGATATTAATTCACAATTTAATTCAACTAATTGAACAGTTCTTTTAAACTCCAACCTGCTACAATTCCTAACCACTCCAGCTCGTTCCTAACACAAACCAATATGGCCGCCTCCATCAAATCGCCCTCTCCACCAACCACACTCGGTAAGGGCATCTTTTTTCACATTTTTCAATAATTCTGGCACCATATCCTTACATAGTTACTTTCTTATTTATACTTTTTAAAAACAAAAACAAAGTTTTATTACACTGTCTCACTGTCTATGCATATTTCCGAGAAAAAAAATTTTGTTTGAAGAAAGAATTGATGATAAATTCCATAGGTTAGAAATGCTTATAATTAAATAAATAATTTCTCTGAAGAAAAGAAATATATTATATATACAATATAACGCAAAATGAAAAAAAAGCAAACAATACTCTGAAATAATGAAAAAAATAAATATACTGTATTTTTTTAATAAAACTAATACAATATACATTTAAACATAAATTTAATAATTTTAGAAATATTATTAACTAAAATATGATTGTATAATGTGTCTTATTTTAGAAAGAAAATTATAATTTGTTTTATTGCCTTAAAATACGTTTATTTAAAAATTTTTATGTTTTAAATTAGAGAAACAAAACAACCAATATCACATCTGATGATTGACACTGAAGTTCCCATCTTAGATTATTGGTGAAAAATAATTAGAATTATTCTGTCAGCTATTTGCTGTTTGCATAAGTTTACTTTTAATTTGTTTTTGCTTTATTTTTAAAATATTAGGAATATTTATAATGTCAAGAGGTATAAAGTTAGTGATTCCAAGCAAACTTCCATGGTCAACAATTTGATCTCAGGCAAGGAGTCTGTCTCATTTTGTAAAATAGTTTTTGAAGCCTTATACTAGCATTTTGAAACAAAGAAGATAAGGATAAATCTAATTTTGAAGAAATTTATATAGTCAAGAAATAACTTATCATCCACCATTTTTAAAAGAATTTGATGCAAAATATCTATCAAAACAATTGTAAAATGCAATAATATAGCAAAAATTGTGCCATGTTTTTGCTAGATTTGATACTAATCATTTGTTCAGATTAAAAACTTCCTTTGATTAAAAACTAATTTTTTTATGAAAAAAATTTGACAATATTATTTTAAGAAAATTAGAAGAAAAATGACAAACAACACTGTGTAGAAAGATATTGCAATTCAGTTACCAGGAAGCAGAGATCAATTGTTTACATAGTATGGCTGAAGAAAGTATCAGATTACAAACAATCTTTTCATCTAACTATACAGGAATAAACAACAATTCAATCATAAATATAATATAATAAAAAAAAATTATTTCAAGTTTAAGAGAGATTAAAAATTTATTTGAAATCTTAAAGATTATAAATCAAGCAAAAAAATGTAATTTAATTTTAGCCAGGATTATAAATTAAAATGTATTTAAAAAAAATACAAATTGTCAATAAATCATTTTTCTTCAAACAGTGCATATAATTTTAAATATAAAATTTGGACATTCATTCAAAATAGAGGGAAAATAATTAAATAAAATAAATAGCAATCAAATTATGAATAGAATACAAAGAAATATTTCATTCTTCAGAAAATGATGTCCAAAAAGGATTTTAAAAATAAGGAATTGACATAATATAATGAAGATAAATCCAAATATATTAAGAAAATAATGTATAGTTGAGAAATTTAGCTGTGATTATAAATTAAATGCATTAAAAATATTAAGAAAATAATGTATAGTTGAGAAATTTTAGCTGTGATTATAAATTAAACGCATTAAAAAAAAAAAAAAATGATTTCCACTTCTCAAACTCTGCATGTAATTTTCCCTCTTTCTTTTGCATGAAAAGGAAACTATTATAGAATAATAAAAAGCAATTTAATTATAAATAAATTACAAAAAATATAGGAATAAACAGAAATAAATATTTTTATCGTACAGAACCTGAACATCCAAAAATTATATTTAAAATTTAAAAAATTAATTGATTAGCATGAAATAATGAAGTAAATTTGAATGTAATAAAAAATAACATATAGTTGATGAATTTTAGCCATGATTTTTAATGAATTTAAGTTCCAGATTTATAGATTTTTTTAATGTTGGAAATTTGTGTAGAATAAAAATCCAAAAAAATAAATGCTAAAATTTCACAAAATAGGAAATGGCATTAATATATTGCAGTAAAACTTTCAGAAGCTATCGAAAATATCATTTATTGAATTTTATTATCGGAATAACTTTGATAGATTATCCCATCCTGTCGATTTTATACTCTGAAAAAATCCAAAATTTATCAAGTTGTTCAAATATAAACAATGTTTGTTTAAATGTAATTTAAAAAAATATTTTGGGACCCATCAAAGGGACATATTTTCAATGATTTCAAAGAAAAAGCTCAAATAAAAAAAATTGGAAATAATTTTTTGTTTTATTGTTTTTTTGTTCCATATCTTGATATTATCAACAGGCTAATATAATAGATTAGATTCCTGTAGATTATCAATACTCTTGAATTTGTTTCTGTGGTAATTTAACATTAATGTTTCATCCTCACAATAAAAAATTCATATTTTATTTACAAAATATAATTCTTTATTTTATTTCATTTAAAAAAATATGTTACATATAATTAGTTACTCATTTATATTAACAATTAAAAAATATTCCAATTATGTCAATATTCTATTAAATTTAATGTTTGTTTTCTATAAAAGCAGATTGAAATGTATTTCATTAATATAAATAATTTTATTTAATTTATTTTTCAAGGAATTCTGTAACAATAACAAATGTTCAAATAAAGCCTGAACCAAAATCACATATAGAACAATTTTCATCTTGTGCTGCTGCACGTAGTTCAAAGGAACTTGAAAAACCTACGGAATCACCTGGAAAAAATGTAAGATATCTCATGATATACAAAATAATATAACTTTAAGACTTTGATGTATTCATTTAAAAATTAAAATTTTTTGATAGTGATTATTATTAACTTAATTATATAATCTTTGAATCTGTTGGGAATATTAAATCCATTTTATTAGTTTCTGATCTATTTGCTTTAATAATAATCACTATCAAAAAATTTTAATTTTTAACTTAATTATATAATTATCTTTGAATCTGTTGGGAATATTAAATCCATTTTATTAGTTTCTGATCTATTTGCTTTAATTCACATAATAATAATGCAATAATAATGATTAATTACTATAAAAATAATAAATATTTGCATCTATTTTCATTTGTAAACCATTTATCATTGAATTTCTGTCTTGCTATATAGGCAGTTGAAATTTTGACCTTCAACTATTTTTTGTTCTTCCGATATTCTTGTTTCCTTTTGTTTCCTCATGTTAAAGTTGACTTTAGCCTTTCCAAAAGTTATTGTTGTGTTTCCACCTGTTTCTTCAATTGATTTGACTTATCTATGGCTATTTGTTTGTTTCCGCAGTGTTTCCTATTATTTCCAAGAACTATTTGATTTAACTTGCATTTGTACTTTCTTTTCTTTGTGCTTCTAGCTGCTTCCCCAGTGTTTCTCATTACTATTTCTTGTATGTTTGATTGTTCAGTAGTTTTATTTTGATTCTAGCATGCTTCCAGTTGTTTACCTCCAGTTCTATTGTTCCCGATCACTTTATTTGGTGTCAGATTTCCAATTTCATCAGATATAATGCCAGGTGGCATAGAGTGAATGGATTCTTATTTCCAGGCAAACTGCCTCCTCCAATACACTTCAGCTGTTGGTTTTTCTCCAATGACATATAGGTAGGCCTCGATTAGTGCGAATAATTGGTTCCACAAATTTCTCGCATTATTGGAAGTATTAACTATATGTAAAATATGGTAATTGGTTCTTGCTTTGTGAGATTCTGGCCATTAGCTAACCTCACAATGAATAACTACAATACTAACTTAATAAATATTTATTTTCATATTTTACATCGCTGTTCATCATCTAAATTAATAACTTACTAGGAATTGCGTCTCATACCATCATCAAACCAACTGCCACTAATTAATAACTTACCAGGAATTGCGTCTCATACCATCATCAAACCAACTGCCAAATCGAAACCAAAATAGGTAATCGAAAGCAGAAGTTGAGCGCCGCCTGGCCGCCAATTCTAGGTTGAGAATTGAGTGGATAGTCCGATTTGTGATTAAGCATTGCAACCAAAAACGTTAGTTCCGTGAATAAATGATTTTTATTGAATTATTCTCTACTGTTACAGTGCTGTCTTTTTATTAATACTGCGAATAAATGATTTTTATTGAATTATTCTCTACTGTTACAGTGCTGTCTTTTTATTAATATACCACTTCTTGATCTGCCATTTTAATTTTTCCAATTTTGTAGCAGACATTAGAGTTTCTGCTACAAATCCAATCATACTGTAGTATATAATACATACTGTATATTGTTTGAAATGCCTATTTATAAATGTTTAGTATTTATTTCAATTAATTTTATATTTTTGATACTTCATATTTGAAAAAAAGAACTTGCAAAACCAAGAACTCATAAATTGAGAATTATTTGTATAATTTAAAAAAATAGAAAATTATGAATATAAACAATCAAAAGTTCTTTCTTCTGAAAAATCTCTAAAATAATTAATGGGGAACTATTCAACCTAAATTTTTAAGAATAGAAAGCTTTCAATTATTTCTTCAATTCATATTCACAATATTTTATTTTTTAAATTATATATTATACAAATTTAATGCATATATAAATAAAAGAATAAAATCAATTGATAACTGATAATTTGATTAAAAAAAAGTTTGGAAAAATATTTTTGCTTAGTTCTTATTCTTTTATTTATTCAATATAAATATAAAACAGCAAAATTCTAGGGAAATGATTTATTATGTTGAATTTATTAACTATTTAAATAACATATCTATAGTTTGGTTTGAACTTTTTTCTTTAGGTCTGATTCCTCTACATGTTCGTAGAGGTAGTGAGCCTACTCTCACTTATCCAGATAATAATTGCACAGATTTGAATAAAAGGTGGTCTACAGCTGTGATAGTAAACAATGGCCATTCAAAACATTCCAGGAATTCTCAGGTAAATATTTGTTCTAAAATGTAAATAATATTTATAAACATAATATTAGTAATAATAATTGCTGTAAAACTTAATTTATTACTATTTGTTCTAAAATATAAATAATATTTATAAACATAATATTAGTAATAATAATTGCTGTAAAACTTAATTTATTTTCAGTAATTTTGAGTATAAATTTAAATCAGTTTTATAATTTAAATACAAATTAACTTCAAATAGAAATAATGAATTTTGAAAAAGAAATTGAGATATGATATTAGCTAAATATTTTTTCTTTAAAACTATATATTTTTTCAAATAATAAAAGAGCTTAAATATTTATTTTATCATGCAGAAAAAATAAAAATTTATTTTGGATGAAATATATAAATTGAATTAATTTTATTACTTATTGAGACAATACACAGTATTTTTGTTATGCTTGAAAACAGTATTAAAATTTTATCTTAGATAACTTACAGTAATTTCTTCACAAGTCTGTTGGATATAATTTTTTATGTACAGGCATAACTTTGTGGTGTTACATTCCAGACTACCATTGTAAAGCAAATCACAGCCTTTTTTCATTTGCTAATGCATATAAAAGCTTAAAAATATTTACACCATTACTAAGTGCACAATAGCACTACACCAGAATATTCTTCCAGATGAACATGTTTTAAAGCATTCATGTATCACCTTGTAGGATCTAGGTCAGTGCTGTCCAATTATAATGAACCTGAGGGCCATAGCCATGTTTACTAGAGATATGGAGAGCCACAGTTACAAAAAAGGGGAAGGGTTTTAGTACTTGATACACTATTGTCTTAACAAACGGAACATAAAATATAATGCTTTTTGGAAACCAATTTTATTTCCAGATTAACAAATCTTATAAATGATTCATTCACAGCACAATTTAAAGTGAAAAACTTGATTTATTGAAATAATTAATGATTAATAATCAATAAATCAAGTTTTTCACTTTAAATTGTGCTGTGAATGAATCATTTATAAAACTAAAATTACAAGTGAAATGCAATAAGTAGTAATTAACAAATCTTATTACAAAATTATATTTACCAGATTGCATCCAATAAACATGCTAACAACTGAAATTACAAGTGAAATGGCAATAAGTAATAATTAACAAATCTTATTACAAAATTATATTTACCAGATTGCATCCAATAAATATGTTACATGTTAACAAAAAGTTATAAAATATAAACAGTTAAAAAATATCTACAAACCTTATAACAAAATTATATTTACCAGATTGCATCCAATAAACATGTTAACAAAAAATTATAAAATAAATTTCTAACATGAATGCTTTAAAACATGTTCATCTGGAAGAATTAAAAATATAAAAAAAATATGTATGTACATATTTAATGTGATAAAATGAGGGTGGGCAGCACATTTACAAGGGCTGGATATTAGCATCCGTTCCTGTTGTTGCTATCTTCAGAATATGTAAAAGTGAAGAATTTTCAAAGCAAATTCTGAATCGATTCTTAATTATCTTCATGTTAGAAAATGCACTTTCACACAAATAAGTACTACCAAACATTGATATTACTTTCCGACCAAAATCACAAAAGTTAGGTACTACCAAACATTGATATTACTTTCCGAACAAAATCACAAAAGTTAGGAAAACCGTTCATTAACCAGAGCAGTTTACCCATGTGATTTCTTATGAAAAAATCATTTTCCTACTGCTACTGATATACTCAATTTTCATTTTCTATTTTACGTTTTTTCTCATTCACTTTAGAAAATGCAATTAATTCATGGTAAAATAAAAATTAAATTAAACAAGTAAAATAAAATTAAAACAGAATCTCACAACAATGGTCACATCATCAACTGAAATGGTGTGTGTTAGAAACTAAAAAATAACTTTAAAATAGTCACAATTCAAAACTTTAGACTGAAATAGCGAAAACTAAAATTGATGTGACTGAACATCTTATAAACTTTCTTTTTGCAGGATCATTTTTGTTCACGGTTTCTGGGGTTTTCTTTCGATCTCTTATGTTTTTTCAATATTCTTGTTTCCTTATGTTAAAGTTGACTTTAGCCTTCCCAAAAGTTTTTGTAGTGTTTCCACCTGCTTCTTCAACGAAATTTTGTATTTTGTTCTAGTTCTAGAACACCAACGCTTGTCTAACAGTTGGTTGTTCGATAGAATGCATATCTTTTGAGAGTTGAGGAGGGCTAATATAAGCCAAAAACGTTTCTCTCTAAATAAAAAAGTTTATTTTTAAAAGATCATTCCTGGACTGAAGCCAAAAACGTTTCTCTCTAAATAAAAAAGTTTATTTTTAAAAAATTGTTCCTGGACTGCTTTGTAGTGCTTATAGTTATACGTAAGTTAGAATCCTTTAAAAGCTGTTTTGTTAGTATTTGTTAAAAGGAAATATAAGCAATGATTTATGTTGTTAGATTTGGATAAATATATGAGAATAAAGTGTAGATAAGAAAATCAAGAAAAATGTATAATGGATAATATTCCAAGCATCCAAATTTAGTCTTCAGCCACAATTATTATTAAAGAATAGCTTTCTTAATAGAAAATAATCTTTCAAGTTGTATTTTCCTTGTAGGAAAAAATAATGAAATGTTGTTAGATCACTGATCTATAAAGTACAATTACTAAATATTGTCCAGATGGCCCAATAATTGATTTTCTCTTATGTTTTGAACATGATATATTGTGTCTATTTTGTTTGATTATTTGCTTTTAAAATAATTTTATGAATTTAATAATATAAATGAGTTTATTTATTTATTAATATGTCATTATTATAATAAAATATTAATAAAATTTTTACAATCAATAGTTCCTCACAACAGCAATTGCAGCAACATTACCAGTTCCTTCAGGGGTTTTTATTCCTGTATTTAAAATGGGTAAGTTTTTAATAAAACTTTTTATTAAATATTTTCATTATTTATAAATATATTTTTGTGTAAGATACAATAATAAATAATAAATGTTACAGTAAAAATGATTTGGCATTGAATAATTTAAAACTAATAAATTATCGTAAGATACAATAATAAATGTTACAGTAAAAATGATTTGGCATTGAATAATTTAAAACTAATAAATTATAATAATAATTATAACAAGTTTTTGCCACTTAGGTCATCATCTCTATAACTTAATTTTTGACTAATGTAGGAATTGAACTCCATTAGTCAAAATTTACCTATTTTTTCTCAACTCTGGATTAAATTTATATTTTCAGGTTATCATTCCACCTCATATAGTTAGGTCATTGAAACAATCTAATATTTGAAGAACTATTCAAATATTTATGTAATAACTATTTTTAATTACTTTATATTTATGTATAAGTTGATTCCCTACTTTAGAGTTTACAAATCAGTAAAACTTTGAAAACGTAAATAAACTAACAAAATACCAAAATAACAGTAATACTGTATTTGTTTATATTGTAGACCAATCTTTTTTAATAAGTGCCCTGTTTACTCAATAAAAAAGATTGGTCTATAGTTTTTGATTTTATTTATGATGTGCCTGATACATTTTTAATGTATTTAAATATAGACATTCACACATGTCTGTGTATTTTAAATAACAGAATTGAAAAGAAATAAGTATTGGGTTGTTCGGAAAGTAATTTCGTTTTTTTCCATAAAAATGTACGACAATTTTTTTATAGTATATAAATATTTTATTTAATTATATATTGACCATTTTGGTCCAACACATGTTGCCTTCTTTCTGGTAGTAGCATGATTCCATGCTC
>AYEL01063080.1:0-14008 GCA_000484575.1 Olivierus martensii
AAAAAAAAATTGTTATAAATATGCCTTGAAATGTCAATTGTCGAAATTTATAACGATAATATGGCTTAGAATAAAATTGGCGGGAAAAATACAACTAACACCATCCGTTGGAAAAAAACGAAATTACTTTCCGAACAACCCAATATTTTTAAAGAATAAATATGGCTATTTTCACCACTATTATAAAATGCATTACTAGTACAAAGAGGATGCAATGCAACTGTTTTATATTTTATAAATTATATTTGTGCAATACCTTTAAAATATATAAATACTTTTTAAATATTGTGGTGCCCTGTTGGAAACGGAAGTGAGAATGTCAGGCATTATGCCTTCAAGCAGTCAACAAAGTGCGTGCGAGGTAAGGACAGCGAACAGAGGCAGGTCAGCGAGTTTAGATGGAGTCAACATTGAATTTATTCAACAGCTTTTTTGTTTGTCAAAAGAGAGAGATTTCCATCTTACAATTTTAATACTCGACAAGACAAGGAGAGAGATATCTGGACATGATCAATAATCTCCATATTGAATCGAAGGTAGTAGTACGTTTCACAAACAGTCTTTAGTCCTTTTTTTATCAATCTTTAGTCCAAGTATAATAATCAAGATAAAACTTTCACTCTACTTGGTCCTGGTACTTAGTGATGTTGTTGATTCTTGAGGTTTTTGATTGGTATAAATTACAAATTGATGGCCTTCGAACATATGTTATAGACAGCGGATGGACGTGTATATAGCCAATAACTCCTGATCGTATATTGATCATTTCTTCTGGGCATCTGATAGCTTCACAGACTCCTCCCGATCTGCTTAACTCGGAACAGAGTCAAATGGAAGAACAAACTGCTTACCTAAGTCCAACCAGGATATGGCGGTTAAATGGCGATTACTTGTCAGGTAAAAACAAAGCGAAGTGAAGCCTTAATCTCGGGCAATTTTGCTTTTTATAACTTTGACCTAATTAGTGTCTTTTCTTGGGATGTCTTTACAGTTTGTTCAGGTGTCAATTCTTGGACTCTGCATCGACACCTGAATAAACTCTCTTAAATTTATTACCTCGAAGAAGAACAATAATGACATTTAATACATCCTGTTATTCTATTACAACATTGTCGTCACATTCCACAACTCATCTTCGAGAAAAAAGGAGGGGGATTCCCAATCCCCACAATATATATTTAATACATTTTAAGGTATGATTATACATAAATTTAGTATTTTTGTAGGTAAGCTTACAAAAATATTAATTTATGTATCGTCATACATATATACATATTTTATAAAAATAATTGAAAGATTAAGCTAACATTATTTGTTAGGAATAAATACAGTGATCACATAGCTGTCATGAAGGTATGATAGAAATGCAGCATGGTTGAACCAGCAAATATTACAATCTTATGAAAAATTTTCCAATTTTTGATTGTCTCATATATAAGCCAATCTCTCTTAAAGATTTTTCAGAGAAAATTTCTAGGCTTATACATAACTATATATAGTAATTAATTTATACATTTTGTATTAAATTGTTCATATTGCTTTCTGGTGAGGCTAACTTATTTTGTATTCATCTACTGACATAGTTAAGTAACAGTTATATTGGAACAGTTAGATTTCAATAATTATATATTTAGTCAACAAGATTGCATATTATTGATAAATATGTCTAACTTTTCCATAGATAGCTTGTAATTATAGAATGCCTGACAGAAAGCAAAATATTGCAGTTAGCATTTCTTTATCAATGAAATATGTCCTTTGTATTTGTAAATTTTTGTGAATAATAAGTAACTGAATTTTTTATTCAAGATTATCTACAAAGGATTTATAAATATAGAAAGTATTTTTTTCATAGTTAAAGGAAGGCACCATTTGTTGTTTAACCTTTTATGTTAAATATAGGTTTTACTAGGCACCCTATAATTACAATTGGGAATATTTAATATTAATATAGTCTGTTAAATAGTGTTATTAATTGATAAGTTTCTCAGTTATTTAAAATCTTAATTTATTTAATTATCTCTTTAATTGTTTCATTCCTGAATTATTAAATTTTTTTCAAATAAATCCATAAAAAATTGTGTTATAATTATTGGTTCAGATTGTCTTTGATTTTTAATAGTTTGGTTTGTAAGGCCCGCACGGCCCGCAGGCCCGAGGACGATGTTTACAGTCGTTGGCCAAAAGAGCAGTGAGAGACACACGTAAAGATGGGTAAGAGGAGTCAGTGGATGAAACAGAGACGACATTTAACAAATAACTTCCTTTATTAGAGAGACTTTCGTTTCACAAATAACAATCTGTAACATGAGAGAGAAATACCTGAATTATTTCTGAATTTGATGGAAACAATGAGGAAATAATGTTGACTATCAATTGACAGGACGACACAACGATGTTATACAAAGTCTTTAGTCCACACACACACAGTCTTTAGTCCTTAATAGAAGTTTGTCAAACGAATTCTGAAGGTTCTCAAAAAAAAAAAAAGGACGACGCACAGGTTGAAGTAAGATGTCAAATCGGCGAGTTGGTAGATTCAACGGGGATCGGGATCTAGATACGATCTCGGCGATACCCCGAAGTAATTGGAAGATGGTTGGCAAAGGAAACGAGAGTTGAAATGGAGATGAATGAAAATCCAGGAATGTAGAGCGAGGAGGAGTTTAGCAACCAAGTTAGAGCAAGCAAGCCCCGATCAGGAGTGGCACGGGCTCTTAAATACTTGGGACCTTCTCTGACCCTTTTTCCTGGGCTGAGAATTAAATGTTTATTTTCTTCGAACGTTCTCTGAGCTAGGTGTCAACTATCTATTGAACACCTGCTCATATCTCCTCGCAATTTATTGTTATGGGGGTGAGAGTCGACCCGATGATCAGAATACGACGTGCTATATCGCCATAGTTTCGATATATTTGTTTTAACAAGCGGTTTCTCCCTCTCATTTAAATTCCTTTCTACATCTCTTGTTTCTGTTATTTTGTCTTAATCACAACCGGGAAAAATCGAGGTGGAGAGTAACAGGGTACAGACGTCCCACACTTGATCTCCCACTTTCCTTTCTTGGAATTTCCCCAACTCCTTCTCCATTCGGGGGGAGTCAATTGGTGACCCTCACAGGTTCAAATCACTGAAATTGTAAATTGCAAATATCCTTTAATTATCAATTAACAATTACCATTCATTATTATAACACAATATAACATCATATTAAATTTAATGATCATGTAATCAAAGGGAATTGACATAAAATGGATACTGTATTATATCAAACTGTTGTGCATGGATCACATGCATGAGAATTGGATTAATCAGCGGGTTTTCTGATTAAATCATAGTCATAAGTACAAAAGTTCATAAGATGATAGCTCCATAAATTGAGAACAACTTGGGTAGGTTATGTTATATAACTTACCCAGGTTGTTCTTAATTTATGTGCTTTTTAATATTATTTATAATAAATAATATTCATTCTCTGTTACGCTTATAAATCACATATGCTTATGATTATCCTAACTGATTGTGAGAGCACAGTACTTTTTTGTTTTATATTGAATTATAGTATTGCATTTGTAAATTGTATATAATTAAACAACAAAAATATTAAAATAAGTGACAGTATATGATGATGATGAAAATTCAATCTAAACTTTTGTGAGGAAGTTAACTCTGACCTGTCCTATTTTATTTTATTATGCACTGACCTGTCCTATTTTATTTTATTATGCACTTTTATTATTTATCGTTTTTTTTTATTATGTAACGTATTATATTTAGTTTACGAGTTAACTTACTTCTACCTTCTCCGTCATGGTTAGCGGTCATGTGATACGGAATTGGGAACCGTCCTCCGAAAGAGCTGTCCCGGTTAATGACATCATCATCTAATCTAACTAATTTTACCACTGATCCGATACGTGAATGTAAGAATGATCCGTATCAATGTTCTGTTCGATTTATAAATAAATTGTAAAGAGGATGACATGAATGAATAACTCTGTAAACTAATAAATTTAAACTTGTTATGTATATTTATGTAAATGAAGCTACACAGAACTGTACGTCACTCGGATATAAAAGCTGATGAAATTGATGACTCGGGAGGTGTTGTATCAAGGTAAAGTTGGCTAAGTGACATTTGAGTTTCTTGTAAAAATCGACAATTGTTTGAAGTTTATATTGGTGGTGGAGGTAGTAGCATTAAGTAGTATTTAAGGTTTCTTTTTGTGAATAATTGATTGTTGATATTTAAATTGGATTAAACAAGTTTTGTTGATTAATTTATTGTTGCTTTATCATCATTTCAATAAAGCATTTATTAACACTTTTGTAAGTGTTTTTGAGTCTAATAAATTTATATTTTTTTATTATCTAACTTGTTTGAGAATTTCTTCAATTTATTAGTGTAAGTTTCTAACATTGTCATTTGTTCTAGTTCTAACACTTAATTGGTACTTTCAGTTGTAAGTTCTGATTTCCAGTTTTGCTGTGCTGGTTGAACATTAATTGTAGTTAGATTGTTTTTGAGTTTAATTATATTTGAGTTAGAGTTTAGTTAAGACCTGAGCTCAGGCCAAACTCTGGAATTTGCAGAATCGTTAACCGTTAGGCTTAGTTTATAATTATTTTTATTGACATTCGTTCTAATCCATGACTTTGCACTTTTAATTGCATAAAGTTTACTAATGTAACTATTTTATCAAAATTGTGTTAGGAAGTATTTAAAGCAGTAGAATAAAAACAAAGTTTACTTGACTGGAGTACTTTCAATTACAACACAACCATTTTCAGCGGTTCTGATATTTAAAACTTTTAATTCTGTAAAAGAACCACAACACTTGACAATTTAGTTATTTAAAATTTTAAAAATGGAATAATTTTATACATATGTTACAATAATAGTACAACTTAAGCCTAAAATTAACTATTAAAAATAATATAAGTCTATCAAAGTTACTATTTTTGTTATATCCAAGAATATATCACAGTGTTCCTGACTGCATTCATTGTTTCTTTTTCATGTCATAAAAACATGTTCTAGGTGGGTTAACTAGAAAGTTATCATTAACTAGGTGTTTGCTTTTGGATCTTTTTAAAATTTCCAGCATTTAAGCAATGGGTAGTGCATAAGGATCACTGATTTTACTAATGGCTTTGGCCTCTTCCCATTGGATATTGAGAACTTCATATTTTTCCTTTATCTGGGCAGTCATTATAGCACTTGTTTGGATGTTGTGTTGGTGCTCTTTCATCCTTATGGCTAGGTTTCTTTTTGTAGCACCAGTGTATGTTTCTTACCTAGCCAACATCGTATTTTGCATAGGGATTCTATATATCCCATTTTTCTGGTGTTCCTTATGTACATCTTTCTCATTCCTTAATAACTGGAATATTGTAAGATTTCTTCTATATGCTGATTTGAATCTTCTTTTTTTAATATAATTTCTGACAGTATTAAGTTTCTTGAAGTTAAATGGTAGAACTACTCTCTTTTCTTGTTCTACAGTTCTGCCGTTTGCCTGTGGTTCTTGTCTGGGTTGCAACTGGCTGTTCATTTTATCTACTTCTTTCTTGATAGTACTGTATTTACAAAGCCTTTAGTGTATCCATGTTGCCTAGCCACTTCATATATCATCTTAAGCTCATTGTCTATTGCTTCTTGGTGATTGCAATGTGTAATAATATTTTTTAAATAGTGCAGAAAGCAGCTTTTTTATAAGATATAGAGCAGTGGTTCTCAACCGCTGTGCCGCGGCACACCTAGTGTGCCACCAAACCTTTGACGGTGTGCTGCGAAAAATTAAGAATGAATTGTATGTATGTAATTGTATGAATCATATATATGTATAGTGAAACATGGTTGGCTGGATATCCCTTTTGCAGTCCTACACCGTACCGATTCCTATAAATAGGGTATCATTAGAAAAATCTAACCCTCTAATTTCTGCGACAGCAAAAATTTTTTTCGTATCCATAATTTAAAAATTAAAGAATAAAAATTAAATTTAAATTATAGTTTCTCTAAAAAAGACAAAATCCGAAGGTGGCGCTATAACTTAATAAGGGCTAGGGCCACTATTTAATGATCCTGTGTATGAGTGTATGTAATCTGAATATAACAAATAAGAATAAATACAATAATCTGTTAATAAAAATTCATTGTTAAGTCTAAATTATTATTTAAAATATTTAGGTGTGCCGCCAAATTTTAAAATATTACAAAGTGTTCCTCAACAGGAAAAAAGTTGAGAACCACTGATATAGAGTATGCTGACCACCTGGGGATTATTAATCTCTTAGCAGTGGGCTTTTGATATACAGAGATAAGGTATTTTCCAAATGTTACTGTTATATTTAGGTCCAAGTAGTATACTTTGCTTTTGCTTTTTTTTGATCTATGTTCAACATTAGGCCATAGCTTTCATCTGTAAACTCTTTAATTATAATATCTTCCAAATCAACAGTATATTGTCTATGTATTTTATATGTAGCTTCCAATCATTTCATGAAAGATTGATGATATTGGATGCCATCTGTCTTATTACAAGTTCTGCTAAGCAATGGATTTTAGTAATCTTTTGAAAATTTGTTAGATAATTATAGTTTACAAATGCATTACATAAAACAAGTATTTTTTAGTTCCTTACATCAGGATCATCATATGATAAAGGAGGAAATGGGAGAGAAACTTAGTATTCGAGACAGATAAGTAAGAATAACAGAGAAGATGCAGCTGGATAGGAACAAGTGATGGAGAGAAGAGTTTTTAAAAAAATAATACGAGAATGAATTAATGTTAAGACAAATGAGACAGTTTCCAAAATAGACAATTGGACACTAAAAGGGATGAGAAATATGCAAATCTAATGCTAAGAAAAAAAAGAAGTGATTATACAAATGTATATATAGAGACAGAAAAATAAATTTTAATTTTAAAGTTTTTACTAGGTTCATGATAGGAAAATTACTTATAAATGCTCATAATTTTGAATAAAAAGAGAATGAAAAAGATTCTGATTGTTACATTTGAGAATATTTAAATTCTTAGACCAGATTTGTAATACCATAAAAAATAAAGCATAAAAGTACAGAATTATTTATTTTTATAAATTCTTTAAATAACAATTGGAGAGCATTTGACTTTTTACTTTGTATCAAGCAGGAGAGAGAGAATTTTTTGCTTCTTTTACACTCATCATTTTTTTCTTTGAAAGATAAGAGATAAATTGATTTTCCATTAATTTGCAATGGAATTCGTCTTTATAGTAATCCATTGCTTGCATCAAACAAGCATAATTTGAAGAGAGCCCCATTGATTAGCATTAACAAAAGCTACTGCTCTTTCTTCCTAGAAAGAGCCATAGCTTTTGTTTTTAATATTATAAGATAAGATGTTCTGCAGAATAGTTCTGCAAGATAGATAACTAGGTCTTTCGTAATAATAGCACTAATTCAAAAAAACTGCAAGAATCTTTTTTTATGAGAAGCAAAGTGAGTAAATACCATTAAATTCAGTTTGTCATTTATTTAATTATTTGTCATGAAGAGTACTTATAATTTTATAATAAAATAACTCCAAACTTTTTAGTATCTTTAATGACAAAAACTTCTATTAATAGTGATTTTTTTTGCCATTAAAGTCCTGTAAGATTGAAGTTATTTTCTTTTATTATTAATATATGTAATAAATATTACTTGAAAACTTAGTTGAATAATTTGATTAAAGTGTTGAAACTTTAATGAAATTATCTATTTATTTATTTGTATAAGTAACAATTGTCAGTTTAAAATAATTTATATCAGTTTACATTATAATCTTAAATATATATTTATGATATAAAAGAAGAATTTGTCTGTATTAGCTTATTAGTTCTAAATTATGCATTAAGGATGATTTGCCTTAGCAATATTTATAAATAAGTATTAATAGTTGTTAATTGATTAGATATATATATATACTACTACATGATCTAAAATTCATTTTAGTATGCTAATTAATAGGAGCTGCTTTTGGACGTTTAATTGGAGAAGGAATGGCATTATTATTTCCTGAAGGACTTCATATGGCAGGAACTCAAAATAACATTATTCCTGGAGGTTATGCTGTTGCTGGTAAATCAAAATAAAAAATATAATTCTTATTAATATTCATTGCTTATTATTGCTATCTAATTATAAACATAATTTTGTTGTTATTCTAATCAAAATATTGGCAATGCAAATAATTCTTCTAAATTAACCTTAAAAGTATATAAAAATGAAAATATATAATACTTGTTGGCAAAGAATGCAGTTTATTTTACAGAAATGATTTTTTTTTAATTATCATTAGCAATGCGTACATAACAAATATAAAGAAAAAACAAAGAACTAAAATAATAGGGCAGGATATAAATGTAATTAAAAACTCAAAGAATTTATATATAAACAGAAAAAATATCAATAAATTAATAGGAAATAATGTAAAACATAAAGAAATAAATTAAATAGAAGATTACAGTGTAATAGAGTTTTAAAACATACAAAATTAAATCATAAAAAATATAAGTAATTAAAAAATAACTTGAAAGAGAGCATTTGAATAAATTTAAATGCTTATATTTATTTCAGTTTTTATGCTATATTATTGATTTTTATTAATAATAATACTCAATATAATTTTTTTATTGGATATAAAATAATTTTTCTTATTTCATTTACAGTCAAACTCCCATAAGACGCCACCATCTGTTTGGGGACGATTTTGGAGATTAATCAGGGTTGGCAGTTTATCAAAAACACATGTAGTATAGAAATGAAAATGAACTCCAAATTTATTAAATTTAATAAAATAAAGTACATTTATATTTAGCATCCAAACTTATAATTTCTAAAAAACTGTATATTTTATAGTGTAGTATATGTACCGTATATGTACAGTAGAAAACAGTGAGAAAGTTTTTGGAAAACAAATAGACATGATGGACTTCACTATAGCAGCAGATGTCCATGCATTTCAAATAACAGAGGAGTCTTTCGCAAGCGTTGTGGCATGGTGAAACATTAACAAGACTAGTATTAGAACTCCTGTCTTTTTTAGAATTAACTAGTCATTAACAAGACTTCGCATCACATGACAAGTCATTATGTAATGATCTGGTTCTTACGATCTTAAATTTTCTACAATCAAGGCGTGAGCCAAACTTAGAGACATATAATTAAACGTTAACTCCTCTCCTAGTTACAAATGAATCCAGAGAGCTTTTAACATATACAGTATTGATAAACTTCGGGATGTGATTCACCTTACATGCCCCTGGCGGATTAGCACGGACAAATATAATACCAAAAGGAATATTTGTTTAGATGTTTCTGTTGGTAGATGGCATCTTATTGGGGTTTGCCTATTCCATTAACATGGGGAAGATCTGTTTTGCCAAATTTTTTGGCAGTCAGTGAGGGTGGTGGCTTTACGGGGCATCTTATCGGGATTTGACTGTATTTATGCCAAAGATAAAAAAAGATGTTCTCTGTAAAATACATCAAAAAAAATTTTAATTTAATCTTTTTTAATAGTTTCTGTTCCATAGTGAATATTTATACATAATAAAAAATAATTTATTTTAATGCATATATTTATTAAAAAGTTCATTTTCATAGACTGTATTGATTAAATTATAAATATTAAAAATTAAACATATTAGAAAAAAATTTTTTTTGTTAAAATTAGAAAATAAAAAGTTTTAAGAACAAAAGACAGTAATCAGATTGCAGTAAACTATAAACAATGAAAAGATATCGAGAAATGAAAAGGTTCCAACTTGAAAGAACTATAGTTCAAAGTGGCAGAGTAAGCAACCCAGACTATATCAAATTTTAGTTTGAAGTGGCAGCATACAGGTTAAGGAAATCAATTACTAAACCTGGCAAGATAAATATTTTTTCACTCTCGGAATTTCCTAAAAGATTTATTTCAGTTTGTATTATTGGATATTAGCAATTATCAGTTACCCTGATTATAATAGAAGAAACAATGTCCTTTTCTAAAAGAAAGCAAACATATGCTTTATTATTGCTACTTGTTTCTTATTTGAATCAATATTCTGCAAAATCATGATGATGCTTCAATGAATCCATAGCTCCTTCAATTTTGAAATCATCATGATCTAATCTGTAAATTCAAGTTAAAATCAAATCTTTCAAGCAGACTTTGCTTTTTTGAATTTCAATAATATTGTCCAACTTGCTCCTCCTCATGGGAATACAGCACTTTGAAAACATTTTCAATTTCAAAACCAAATTTTTTGTTATAACATTGGCATTTTTTTTTTTATTTACACAATTGAATTGACTTTTGGACTAACATATGAGATTTAAATATCAGTGAAGAAAAAGAAACTTTCTTCCAGATGCACTTCATTATTTTGTCAGCAAATTTTTGTCCATTCTTAACATAAGCTGCTTGCTCATTATATTGAAATCTCACCTTCTTTTATGTTGTTTTTTCTATCAGAGGTAACTAAATGGCAGTTGTTTTAAAAAAATCCTTGCTACAGATATCTTATACTTAGTGTACAGATCTTTGCAAATTTATCTATGAGGTGAAGAATGGAATTAAATAAGTCTGGTCTAGATTGTCTTGAAAAGATATATGATCTAAAATTGATCCCAAATCTTTCAGGATGAAGTGCAATATACTTCCATACTGACTTATTCTTTACTATGAATTGATGGATACAGTTTGGTTAGGATGAGAATTGAATCCTCATCCTAGATTGCTGGACTGAATTAGACAAATGTTGTTTGAAGACAAAGACAGTTTTTATGCATGAGAGAAGGCCAAAAAGTTATTACTCTCATCATGAGTTGCATTATGAGCAAGGGATCTAAAATTTGATCTGTCAATTCTTCCTTCTCTACATATTTTATATATTATGCACACATTTCTCATACCTGTACAAATTTTGTGTGATATATAATATCACACAAAATTTTATATATTATACTATTTATTTATTTTATAAAATAACATTCTAAAGTATAGAATATCATCTACTTTTATCTATTACATTTTCTATCAGAAAAAAACAGTAATTAGGGTAGAAAATGATAATCACTTCTTATTTAGAAAATTAAATAGAAGAAGAAAATAATAATAATTTAATATTCTGCATTATTATTTACTATATGGATAAACTCAAAATGATTCACCAGTAAAAGGTTCATAAATTTATGGAGTACTTAACTTATTATTGTTGTTATTATTATTATTATTATTATTATTATTATTATTATATAGATAAAACAAAATAATGATACTTCTGGTAAAAACATCATTTTATAATATTAAGCTTATTTAAGAATGTCAAATATAATTGCAATTCTTACATTTTAATGTTGTTTTTTAAACTTCATTATATTTGGATTAATGAGATTTAAAAATAACAGTTGCTATATTGCTCTTCTAATATTTGGTGTTTTCAAATATAAGATGAAAAAGGGATAATATATGAGTAAATATGGTAATTTTTATAAAATATCATTTGATCTAAGGATACTTAAATTAATACAATATTAAAGATTATAGTGGCAATAAAAGGAAGTGTTAATTTGTTAAATAATACTACAATCATAAAAAAGTTACTAATACATATGTCTAAAATATAAAAGATTCCACCAATAAAAGTTTACAAAGTATAGAGGACACTAAGAAAAAATGAAATATTTTATTTTGAGAATTCTTATTAGCAAAGTATCAATATGTTAAAATATATTTTTGTTAATAAAGTTTTAAGCATAACTTTTTTAATAGATATAATAGTTTTAAGTGAGTAAGAAAAAAATTAAATGCAAAAAAATATTATGATTAACAATATTGTTATAATTATTAGGTGCTGCAGCTTTTTCTGGAAGTGTAACGCATACAATATCAACTTCTGTTATTGTTTTTGAATTAACAGGACAAATGTCTCATATTTTACCAGTAATTGTATGTGAAGATTTTAAAATGTTTATATTATTATGTAAAAATGTATTCACTTGAAATTAATATTAATAGTATAATTTCAGGTATCAGTATTAGTATCAAATGCTGTAGCTCATAGTTTGCAGCCTTCAATTTATGACAGCATTATTAAAATGAAAAATCTTCCCTATTTGCCTCCAATTGTTTCTGCTTCTTCTGAGTAAGTTTTATTTCAGTATTTTTATATTTTATAGTAATAATATTAAAATATGTGAATATCAGAGTAGGAATTGATCAGGAAAAAGCAGGAATTATGAGTGAATTTTTTTTCTACTGGGAATTCTTTCAGATTCGTTACTTTTCAAAATGACTCAAAAATATGCAAGAACACCTAACTGAACAAGATGATAACTTAACTATCTTGTTCAGTTAGGTATTCCCATGTATTTTTGAATCCTTTCATATATGATTCTTAATATATATTAAGCACTCCTACAAAACATAATGCAACACTGGAGAACAACAGTGCATGTCACCATAAATAACAATCATGTAGCCACAGAACCCATACATTAGACATGGTCAAAATAAGACATATATAACTGCTATCTTCAATATAAATAACAGAAAATAAACCAAGCACTATGTAGCAGAAATACATTTATTTATTTACAATTCGAAACGTTTTTGACCATGTTTTGGTCATCATCAGCGAACATTGCTAAAACGAACTTACATAGAATAATAGAATGGAATAGTGCATATACTTTTAAAATTAAAAAGATTCAATAATATATAATAATAGGAGTTTGGTCATGAACAAATTTTTATATACATTTATAATATGTGAAATAATTATAGTCCGACAAAATAAATATATCTTAATTAATAAAATAATGCACATATAACAGATAGATTAATTAAATTGCGCAGAATGTAAATTTATAACCTATTAGCTAGCAGCCATGCATTTGGTAGTTGACTACCCGAGTTAGCGTTGATTACATTATATTTCTTCGATCTTTCTGTAATCGTTAGAGCATTTCTTTAGAATTTTGGTGTTATACCAATCAATTATTATGTCATATTCATAAGCTTGGGCTGCGAGGGCAGTGTTAGTTTTACCTAATTTTATGTCACTTTTATGTTCAGTTAGACTGTCTTCTAAATTTCTGCTTGTGACTCCGATATATTCTTCTTTTCTATTTAAGTCTTTATTAAAGATTGGGATGCAGTACACGCCTGATTTTTTCATTTCATCGTATTTAGTTTTATCATTTCTTAATTTATTATAAATGGTTGGGCAACGTTTTGTGCGGAGTAAAAATAGTTAAAATTAAGAATACCCCACCGATGGATGACAAAATCACAACAGTGATGGACTTTAAAAGCAAAAATAGTTAAAATTAAGAATACCCCACCGATGGATGACAAAATCACAACAGTGATGGACTTTAAAAGCCTACATCCGTCAATTAAATTACCACCTACTTGCCTAGCATTTTACCAATTTTTATTACAAATCTTCAACGAAACGACGACCAAGCCTGCAGTACTCCGTGAACTTTGCCATCTACTATGTTACAACTCTTATTTTTATTTTAATGGAAAATATTACAAACAACAAAATGGTGTGCCTATCGGCAGCCCCTTAGCTAGAATTATGGCCGAAATCCTATTGTGTGAATTTGAATCTAAAATTATAAATAAACTAAAAAATTCTAGAAAATTATATATACGATATGTTGACAACATCTACACCACCTGGATCTATCAAGAGCGTTCTGAAGAACTATGCAAAGCTTTTACTTCAACTAATGCTGGTCTAAACCTAATTTTAGAGCAAAAAAGCAATTCTACCATACACTTTTTAGATGTTAACATCAACAACAAGTCGATGCATTATGAAACTACTATATACAGAAAGCCAACATACAAACCGGCCCTCATTCCATATTGGTCCAATGACCCCATGGAATATAAAAGAGCAGCCTTCCGTTTGTTTTTTCGATGGAGATTCACCCATTGTTCTAATTATAACCTTCAACAAGAAGAATTTAAGAC
>AYEL01063081.1:0-21756 GCA_000484575.1 Olivierus martensii
TTGTGGATGTGGACCACCAACCGTGTCAACTATTCCGTACACGAGATACGTGGCCCAGACCTCTTTAGTCCTTTACACGCTTTACATACAAATTCTGAATTTCTAATATACAATATTATTTATTTTTATAATTACGTAGGGGGATATATTACACAACTCGGACAATAATATTTAAATCCGGTGCCTGGATACAACTTGCTGAAACCCGGAGTCTCCGAGTCAAACCCATAGAGGTGGCAACCCTAATAATTACACGATTTGTATTAAAGGAGAGTGATTTCCTTATACGAATTCGTGTTATAGGAGAGCGTGTTATATGGGTGTTTACTGTAATACATAAAGGAGTCGCGTAAGAACTATATTCAAATTCCTTGGCAAGAACATTTTCAAGATGTAATTATACAACTTGATGCAAATATATATATATATAAAATATATATAAATCCATAAATTACATAAGTAATTTATGGATTTCAGCATAATATTATAATCCGCATAATCGTAAGAATAATTCCTGGGGTTTTTGACGTTTAAAACAAGATATAAAACCATCAAATTTTATGAATTTTTTCAATTTTCATAAAATTGAAAAAATATTTCAATTTCAATTTTACTTGAGAGCCACATGCACTTACCTAAAGAGCCGCATGTGGCTCACGAGCCGCAGTTTGCCGACCCCTGTACTAGACTATCACATTCAGTATAAAAGTTTGCCGACCCCTGATGTAGCCGACTATAAAATGTCACTATTTATAATCATATTATTCTGTAAATCTATAAATCCTATATATAAATTAATAAATAAAACACATGAATAGATCTAAGAATACTTTTTTCCATCGATATATTGATTCGATTTTAATTAATCAAATTCGAAATTACAGTACTGTACTGTATTTCAGTTATGCGAGCCAGTCGGAAGACAAACCGATTAATTCCATTTATTTTTGCGAATTTCTCAAGGAGAAATTTCATCAAGGAGAAATTTGCACTAATGGTTACAGGACTAGGTTCAATATAAAGTTTCGTGATAATGAATTTCTCAAGGAGAAATTTGCACTAATGGTTACAGGACTAGGTTCAATATAAAGTTTCCTGATAAACAGCAAATGAAAGTCAGTTTATGCAAAGGGAAAATAGAAAATATCGGACATGGTGAAGCTAATTAGTATTTACAAATATTGCTTAAATGTGATCAAATATTAGTTAATTAATAGAGTCAACAATTGTACTATATAGGAAGCAAATTAATTAAGTTAAAATCATTTTTGAGGCTTGTACCAAACTTTCGAATACCTAGCTGGAAACGTTTTCAGGATAAATTATAGACATGGCGCCATTTATAAAAAAATTATTTTATAAAATAGCCAATTTTCGTACTCAAAATTTGAAATGTTCTATAAATTAATTATTGCTGAATTATTTTTCATTATATTAAATAATGTAGTTTACCGTCTGCACTGAAAATAGTGTCCTAGTTTTAAAGTTACACATATGAAAAAGTTGTTCAATCGTAACCATAATACTGAATAAATATGAATCATATTTTCATTATATTTGTTCAGTAGTGACCACAGAAATTTCTCTGAGAATTTCATTAGTAGAAAATTCAATTTTTTTTTTTCAGTATATTGATAAAACACCTCAGGATAAACTAGTATTAACTAGCATTTTGATTCATAGAAATAAGCGAAAACTAAATAAATATCATACAGAATTGGATAAAAATTAAAACAGCATTGAACATTCATTTAATATTCAAAAATTATTATAACATCATGTAATCAATAAACATAAAAATCATTCAAAAATATTATTAGATTAATCTTATAGCAATCTTGTAATTTGTATTTATAAATTTTTGAATTATCCACAAAACGGAATAAAGACATCAGAGATATTACACTAATTATTACATTATGCAAATTTTTTGTGTAATATTTATATTTTATCAGAAAACTGATTTTTTGCTCTCTTTTGATCTTGTAGGCCCTATGTACTGGAAAACAGCAAACATCTCAGAAATTTCGTATTGTAATATAACATATTTATGTGGGAATCGGAGAATTCCCCTTCAGACCTAGCACGTGCGAAGGATTGTCACCGGAAAAACAAGGCAATAAGCCAGAGAAGGCAGAAGAGACAAAGGAAAGACTTAGAGGAAAGACGTTGTAACAACCAGACGAATTCTTTGTATACAATTTTTCAATATCGCAATAATAATTACTATTAAGTTACATTTGAATTGTTGTCCTTCTTTATATCACTGTTGTTTTTCCTAATATTTCAATTTCAATTTTACTTGAGAGCCACATGCACTTACCTAAAGAGCCGCATGTGGCTCACGAGCCGCAGTTTGCCGACCCCTGTACTAGACTATCACATTCAGTATAAAGGAGATTTAATAATTGCTAAACACAATATGGAATATATGATGTATGAAAAATTCAAAATATGTAAACAATATCTTGTAAATGATTTTTATTTGATTGAATAAATTTAACTGGATCAAGTTTTAATCATTTTCTATATTTTATTTTTTGTTTATTTAAGTAATGAAACTACAATGTTAGATTAATGGATTTCATAATTTGCATGCTTATATTCTATAAAATTCTTTATTTTGAAAAAAGTATCCTATCAATAATGTTTAATTTCAAACCAAAATTACAGGAAGTTGATTGAGCTATAATAATTTTTGAAATAAAATGACAATCAAAAAAATATTCATTGAGAAAATTAACACAACAGTTCAGGAAATAGTACCAGATATTTGCAATAAATTTATCAAAATTTATGTACTAGCAATAATGTTTATAAATGAATTGAAATGCATATTTTTAATTTTGAAAATTCAGTCAAGGAAATATATTTGAGAGAGAATGATTTTATTGTTATCTTTGAATCTATAAAAACAAACGAAGTTTAAAATATTTTATATAAATATTTTGAAATTTATATACCTGCATAAATCAATTTTTGGCAACCAGCTGGATAATCTTTTCCTTTTTCTATTTCAATTTTCTCCTTGAATGCTTTAACCTAAAAATAAAAATATAGTATATTAAATCTTTGTACGTTATTTAATACCAAAATCAATTAAAATACTCATCATTATATTCCATTTTCTATGCATTACTAGTAAATCATATATACAAGGGGTTCATAGAATCCAGACCTTTTATAAGTAAAATATATGCAATGCATATTTTATCAATATGTCAAAGAATATATATAGTATATGTTGCAGTCAATGTCCATAATATGAATGTAAATTTATTCAGTTCAAGCTCTGGCCAGACAATTCATAATATGATTGGTGATGAGTGGCCAAAACATTGAAATTCATGAACACACTAAATGTGTTATCTGATCAGCTATTACTTTCATATTTGTTAAGTATCAGAAAAATCCAATAAAACGTACTATGAAGAATTCCTGATGTCTCAAGGTTATGATTGAAATTGTACTAGTATTAGTAGTTTCTTTATTAATAATAATGAAATGAATCAATTGGACATTTAGTTTAAATTACAAAATGTGGAATCAATATTAGTATGAAAAATGTTGTAATACAGTACAGACCCTTTTAAAAATTAAACAGATCATAACTAAACATGTTGCAGATAAGTTTCCAAAAGAATCAGATGTTCTGACTAGAATAGGAGTTCTCAAGAGTGGCCACCATGCAACCTTAATGTGTCCACAGAAAAATAGTTGTGTGTAAATGGATGATAGATTCTAAAGAAATGTAGAATATAATTGCATTAAATTTTTAGTATATTATGTTTATAGAATTATCATATATAGGAGAGTTAGGATTTCGGCAGTTGAGGAAAAAATGCATACCTAGTAACAATTGAATATTTTGCAATTTTTTTTGCACCCTTCTATAACTTTAATCAAAGTACAGTACTTTGTTTGTCAATCCCAGTTTCAGCAAACTATTTAGAATAAACTAACAGAAGTCATTTATAAAATATGGTTATAATAAAGTAATCATACTTTTACTAATCCAAATCAGTACAGTATACAATATCTTATTCAGTTAATTTAAAAAATGATATTTTTTTTGAATAAAAATTGAATGCTTGGATTAAGTTAGTTCAATCATGTTACTGAGAAATTATTTAAAAATAGTAAATATATCATTTATACAAATAAATATACAGTGCTCTCCTCTAGTTATCAACATTCTAGTTACTAATATTTGTACTTCATGAAATCTCGTTTTTAAAATTCATAAAGTTTCAAAAACTCTTCAATAGTTTTAAGTAATATGATAGCAGAATCCTGTAATAACCAATATAGTGCAAAATTATAAAGTTAATTAACACATTATAGCAGTATTTCATGATGGTAGCAGTTAAACAAATTAATTCCTTCCTTTATATATTCAGAACTTTTCATTAAAATCTGTGAAATAAACTTTTAGCACTTAACTTTTACAAGATACTAATTTGTTCCAAAACAATCAGAAGCAGATGTTTTTCATCCTAAAAACAATTTTGTTAAAATTATATATTTATAAATTTCACAGTACAGGTATCTCTCCTATAACACAGTAGATAGGTTCCTAAAAAATACAGTACTGTGTGAAACCGTATTACATGAGACCTGGAGCCAATGCAAAAAAGAGAGTTACATTCCAAAACTAATTAAAAGTCAATAACTTTCTTTAATTCACATAAGAAACTTAATTTTTATTAATAAAACAAAATATAAAGAAAAAAATATAGATGTAAAAATATATAAGATCCTAAAAAACAATATATGTAAAACAAAAAGAAAAAGTTTACAATCTATATAACATCTATATCTATATATGCTATTTAATTATATCTTCCTTACTGCTAGTCATTAAAAATGAGAACAATTTTTCTTTTTAACAATATGAACTTCATTTTCTGAACTTTTTTCTGTATTTAAAGTTTGTGTATCTTCTATTTTCTTTACAAAATCTGTAATCTAACCAGCTACAACCCACTAGAAAACAATCATTCTTTAACATATACTCAAAAAAAATTTATGAATAATAAAAAATTTTTCTTCCCTTTCATATTCTTCTATTGAAAAATAATAGAGAAATAGTTCAAAATAATTAAAAAATAATAATAATTATTGAAATGTTCAGTTCTTCTTAGATAAAAAAAAATTTTTTTTTATCTAAGAACTGAACATTTGCAACACAAAAATACTCAATAGTTGCTAATTAACTCAATTTCAAATCCAATCAAAAATAGAGTGCATAATAGTGTCCCTCTCATGGCAAACTAGCAAAATTGCATTTGTGACTAATTTTAGCAAAGTATTTCCAATGAGTGCATCAGTGCATGTATTGTGTATCCATAGTGTGGATTTACAAAAATTAATGAAAATGTTTTGTGTTATACCCTAGTATGGATTTACAAAAATTAATGAAAATGTTTTGTGTTGTAGGAAGTTAATTAATTTTCTAAATGAGTTAAGTAAAAAATGTATTGTAGAAATATGATGTTATATGAGGGTTTCTGCAATTTTCAAATTGTGTTAGAACAAAACTATGTTGTAGGAGAGATACCTATATATAAGGATATAGTATAAGGAACAAAAAATAAATAATGCAAAAAACAATATATAAAAAGGCATAAAATTATTTCCTTAGTTTAAGATGGTGGATAGTTTAAGGTCGATGTGAAGCATGTTTATCATTATAAAAAGACATCAGTGATTAATCAATGATGTCTTTTTATAAGCAGTCTGTTTCATTGAAGCTTGTTGAATTCATTTAGGAGCATTCAGTTTGGCTTAAAGTGACAGACAAGTGATATCAATTTGGAAGAATATATATATAAGTTTATGTCTCTTGTACATAGTATACGATAGATTCTACAAAGAAAACTGTGCAAAACAGAGAAACTGATGATAACTCTCAAATATCGAATGTTATATTTCTTATGTAATTTCTATCAAATAGAGCCATTCAGATTCATTTCTATTTGTTAATTTTTTATTGAATTTAATATAATTAATCAATTTTATTATTTGAACAAAGCATCATATTTCTCTTAAAACATTTCCCTTCTTATTAAACTTCATCACTCTTGTTTTTGTAATATTATTGACCCTTCTGGATAAATGAGTTTAAGAATTCCTTTCCAGGTTGGGTGGTAACGAGGGTATGTCAAAGAATCTAAGGTTGAGTGGTAAGGAGAGTATGTCAAAGAATCTAGATCAAGGATTTAAAGCTTTATTATGTAAACAAATAAAAAAGCCATGTTTGTACATATATATCTATAAACTTTTTAAAAATATAAGAGATTTTTTAATTGTTTAATTTAAAATAACAAGTTTTCTTGTAAAATATTGAAAACATTATAATCAGATATGTATAATTTAACACATTATGAATTCTTTTGCAATAAATTGCAAATTATCAATTAAATAATTATAACTTAATTAAAACTATCTTGAAGATTAATAGTAATGAAATCACCTTATGAATTTTTTTTTTTTTTTTTTTACAAAATGTTTTCTATCAAATTTACAGCAACTTTTTTTATATACTTTACACAAAGTGTAGGATAACACTGATTTCTAATTTTTTAAAATTTTAAAGAAAATTTCTTTTTTCTAATCAGCATAATCATCATCTTATCCAAATATATCTATACTTTCAACAATGATAGCAAATTTTGATAAAATCTTGCTTTCAAAAAATGTCACAGAGAAAGCAAAATTATTATATAAAAACTACATAATTTATCAATTTCAATATAATTAGCACATTTATATAATGATAATATTTAATATGGCTCAAGTTATTTAAAAAAAAAAAAATTATTGAAGTTTGGAAATATTTCTATTGCAAAATATTTTATATGACTTTTCGAAGACATCTATTTTTTCTCAGACATCTTATTTACAATACAAATACTCTGTTTTTAAAACTTAAGTCAAGAAAATACAGTAATTACTTTTTGAAAATTTTAGAATGGTCTTGATAAAACTTTTTCCTACTCAGTTTGAAGCATAGAATCTGATAGACACTCTGCTATTGAAAATTTATTATTAAAAGAAAAATAGGATACAAGAAAAAAGAAACTGTTAATCAATGACAAAATTAATCAAAATTCTACTGTACTGACTAGAATGAGAGAATAACTAACAATAAAAATAATCTTTGTAAGAGGAAAAAAATAGAAGATTTTTACCTAGTCTTAGTTGAAATGGTGAGTGCACAAGAATATAACAATTGCAAAATTAGTTTGATCATAGCAGATAACAAAAAATTAGATTTAACTATAAAGAAATTTCTACAATTCAAATTCTGAAAAACTCTAAAAAAAGTTTATGGTAATTATCTGAATCAATGTATTTATTCCTGATATTTAATTATTAATTGATCATTATGGTTTATATTTATTAAATTATAAACATAAAATGTTTCACATTTAACATTATTTAACATGTTTTAAGTTTTGTTCATAATTAAATAATTTGTAATTCAACCTACTTTTACACTGAATTGAGAGAGATCAAATACATATACTACAATGTGCAATATGGTGTTATTAATTATAATTTCATAAATTTGAATATAAATTTCTTACTATAACAAAAGAATTTTTTATGAGATGGTACCTCCACTAACTTGAAATATTGCAGTAACAAGTTAAATAATGATATAGTTTTATGCTGCTAATTTGTGCTATCAAAATGTTTAAAATTTTTATGTGCAATTTTTGAAATTTCTAAAATTTGAAAATAAAATGGCATGCATGTATGTATGTATAAATGCATGCATGCATGCGAGTTTGTAACATGAGAACAAAATGGTATTATTGTAATGTCAATTTCACTAGTATGCAAAAAAATGTATTTGATACATAAAGTCGATTCCACTTAATTGGGACACATTGGGACTAATCCATTTTGGCCCAATTAAGAGGCTGCCCCAATTAAACAAATTAATAATATAATCTATTAAACTACTACACTGCTCCATTTTTATAAAACAAACAATCATTAAGCACTTCAAGCAGGGAAAAAAATAACTTTCTCATTCAACAAATTTCTTTATTATAAAGCACTTTCAGCTCTACCGAGCCCTTGTCAGTATCAAAACAACAAACAAAAGCTTATAGTAGCTAAACAACAGTAAATAAATACAGTTATATTCTAAATTCTAAAGTTTGAAAGAATTTTTTAATATTCAAATTTAAATCACGTTTCTTCAGCTCATTTCTAATCCGCTTATGTCATATTTCTTGCTTAAAATTGTTAGTCAGATTTTTAAATTAATATCCCGTTATACATATAGGTGTCATTTTTAATATTACCATTATTTTAGTGGTCATTCCTTATCATATGCACTTTCTTCTTCTTCTCGCAATATTCCCATGCTAGACTTGTTTTTTCTGGCTCATTATAATTAATAACATTTTTGCCGGCCAATTATTTAGTGAAAATTTCAACCACTTTTGCTACCCTCAGCTTCTCAGAATTCTCTATTATACTTACAACTTTAGTTTGATCCCATTTCGGCATAGCTTCAAAATTCAACAATCTTTGGGCCAACGCCGTGCTACCGCTGTTTTCTTCATATCTATTCTAGATATGAAGAAAACAGCCCCTATACTGTTGAAACGAATCCTTTTATTTTGAAACATAAGAGAAAGATTGAAAAGGCAGCATGTAGAAGATTAGCCTTCACCAGAAGGAACACAGTGTTTAATATGACAAGAAATGATAAAGACAGACAGAAACCAATGAATATGCCAGGAATATACGAAATAAAGATAGATAATAGAGATACAAAGAGAGGGGAGTTATATATAGGATCTACCACAAGATCTATTAAAAGAAGGCTGCAAGAACATAAGGCCGACCAAAAAAGGCTAAAGGTAGCAAGGCGCTGACCCAAAGATTGTTGAATTTTGAAGCTATACTAAAATGGGATCAAACTAAAGTCGTAAGTATAATAGAGAACCCTGAGAAGCTGAGGGTAGCAGAAGCGGTTAAAATTTTCACTAAAAAATCAGCCAGCAAAAATGTTATTAATTATAATGAGCCAGAAAAAATAAGTCTAGCATGGGAGTATTGCAAGAAGAAGAAAGTGCATATGGTAAGGAACGACCACTAAAATAATGGTAATATTAAAAATTACCCCTATATGTATAACGGGATATTAATTTAAAAATCTGACTAATAATTTTAAGCAAGAAATATGACATAAGCGGATTAGAAATGAGCTGAAGAAACGTGATTTAAATTTGAATATTAAAAAATTCTTTCAAACTTTAGAATTTAGAATATAACTGTATTTATTTACTGTTGTTTAGCTACTGTAAACTTTTGTTTGTTGTTTTGATATTGACGAGGGCTCGGTAGAGCCAAAAGTGCTTTATAATAAAGAAATTTGTTGAATGAGAAAGTTATTTCTTTCCCTGCTTGAAGTGCTTAAAAATTAATAATAAATTCTAAAATAAAATATTACATGTAATACATAGATAATAAGTAGAAAAAAAAATAATAATAATAATTAGATACCTCTTTTAATGCTTTATTTTTTAGGTACCTAATTATTAGATTTTTAGCAATCTCCTCTGACTTCACCTTTAATACTGGGCCACTGATATCACGCATCTCCCACTAACTACAGAAAACCATTGACCTAATGCTTCTTTCGCTTCTGGATCCTTTCTATCATGCTTTCTTTTTGATGTTCTTGGAATTTCTTTCTGTAATGTCCACTCCTCACCCAGTTGATTTTCTTGTTGTAGGAGACGCGCTACGATAGATTTTAGTAGATCAATTATATCAGCGAGTCTACAATGGCTTGCATTAAATGGCTGGCTTTTAATTTTATTCAGCAAACCAATTTTACTTTAATGTTTAAAATCATTTCTTGACATTTTGGCAAAGATTTAAAAATTTTAAATAAAATAGACACTGCAAATGAATATAGCTAGATACAGTATACAGTAACTGTAGACTCTTAAGCAGACACATACTTGCCAGATGCACAACAGTAGATAACTGATTCTCATCATGCTAGTGTTGCTAAATAATAGTGTATGCTGGTGTTTCCCAAACTTTTTCTATGACTGAACACTTCACAAATCCTGAAATTTTTATGGAACACCTTTGTTATTTTATAGCATCGATAGATATTAATAAGAAATAAATTAGGCAAGTATAAAAGAGCATCTTGCTATAAAAGAGTTAAGAAAACAAAAACATTTATCATCAAATTGTAATTATATAAAACACATGAAAATAGTAAAATAAACTAACGACTCCAGTTTCAACTTGGCACAGCATTTAAAATCATATGAGGCTTATGTTAATTTTCAAAATTTTTTATGGAACACCAATGTTTCGCGGAACATAGTTTGGGAAACAATGGTGTATGCAGTGTTGACATAATTTCAAAAAATTCTTAAAATATATTAAAAATTGCTAAATTCCTTTTCTGCTATTGTCCCAATTAAGTATTTAAATTATGTATTAGTTTATTAGTTTGATTTCTGTTCTTTGAGATTTGGCCCAATTAAGCGAAATTGACTGTATTTTTTCAACTTTTTAATGGCATTTATTGAATAACTGATAATGGATTATTCTTGAAAGTGCTTTTTATTAAATGATTTAAGTCTTGGATTCCTGATTAACTGGGGTAATTAGTAATCTAACAACAAAGCTAATTGATAAAATATTTAAAATATCTGTATTACAGACAATATGCATTTAAATATGATAAATTGCATGCATACATATATTCAAATGTTCTATCACTTATTGAAAAAAGAAACTTGTTTATTTGCATCAAGAAATTACTACAATATTTTATTACAAACATACCAATTATCTTAGACATAATAAAGAAACAAATCTGGGGCATTTAAAATTAGATATCACATTAAGATAAATCACAATAATTAAACATGACTTCCAGGTTTCAGATTAACATTAATTATATTAAAATCAATTCAACAGTATTGCAGTTTGATCACAATAAAATTAAGTAAAGACAAAATGAATAGTTTATGATTAAACAATGTTCTATTTATTTAAGGAAATGAAAACATAACTCTTAAAATTAAGCAAATTATAATGAAGTTTTTTAATATTTGTATGGCTAATAATTTTTATTTTTACCAATCATCAAAAAAGATTGAACTTTTATACAGTGAATAATGCTTAAAGTACATCAGGTATGAAAATGATTTACATAGTTTGTAGTGAAACCATGGAAATCAGAATATATGCTACTTCAGCTTCTCAAACTACCATTTTGATTTCTCTAATCTTGTAACAAAGAAATTTTAGTTACAAACTGTCATATTACATTGCATAGCTAGATATGAAGTTTGAAATGCCTTTTTTTTTTAATATTTAACATTTATTTATTTATTTATTGCAATTAACGTACATATTTGAAAAAACTTTGAAAACGAGCTCAGAGTAAGAACTCATAAACCAAGATCTATCTATACATAAAACATTTATTTTGCTCACTCAAATTTTGGCACACTCACTGTGTCTTAAAGTCTGTTTGAGCAAAGCAAAACTTGGACATTTTATATAACACTATTAAAACTCAACAATAGAATTTTTAGTAGTAATTTGGATCCAGAGAGCAAATGCTAGTTTCCAATGAAAACATGCAACTTTATCTGTGTCAAATCAATAAAAATATTGAAAAATAATACTAAAACACACTTTCATCATAAAAAAATCCATAGTGATAAACTTCTGGAATAAGATATCAACATTAATGTGAAAAAGGCAGAAAAAGCTTTATTTTCAGTAGGAGCATCATAATTATAGCATAATTTTTGAAACTTTCAACTCATTATAGGCATTAATCAAATCCAAATGTCTAGACTTGTTTCCTGATGTAATAAAACTTTGAGATGATGTCAATTTTCCTAAATTCACAATTTGATGAAAATTACTTGCTCATCCCATATATAGTTTGAATATATTTTTTCTAGATTACAAATAACAGTAAAAGGCAATATTTCATATCAAATGATATAAAGAAGTTTGGTCTTTATTCAATTAAAAGTCAAAAATTTTATGAGAGAGCAATATCAAGTTTATCATAATGAATGCCTTGAGTTACAAACATTTATACTTATGAACTTTTGTTTTTTGAAAATGAAATTTAAAGATTTAATAAGTTATGACAGCAGAATGTTCTAGCAATCAATGAAATATAAAATTACAGTTAACAATTTATAGCAGTATTTCAAAATAGCAGCAACTATATCAAAATTGCTTATTTTATAATCTGAATATTATATTTAAATTTACAAAATAAGAAAATTTCTAATTGTCCAATTTTGAAATATACTGCAAAAGTCATTAAAGTTATTTTAATATTTTTTGAAGCCAAATAATAGCAGTATCTGAGTTACAATAATTCGAATTATGAATAAAAACTTATATACAAATTAAGTTCATAATACCAAATATATGAAGTATTTTAATTAAATTTTTTGACAAAAAATTTCAGGAAAAAAAAAATTTATTAAAATACTTCTAATAATTGGTAACACCAAATAATATATATATAGCTTTTTCTATGGAAATGCTTATTTTCCTTAATGTCATATTTTATAAAATAGTCAAATTCAAATAAAAAAAAAAAAAAAAAAAAAAAAAAAAAAAAAAAAAAAAAAAAAAAAAAAAAAAAAAAAAAAAAAAAAAAAATAGTGTATATCATAGATGATTTTTTTTTATAAAATTTTATTATACAAACAGTACTTATATGAAAATATTTCAATAATAAAAAGCTGCAAAAACAGACTATTGATGGCTACAGTAAATAACAATACAAGGCTACTGAAATGAATATCTAGCTGTAAATATTGAAGTCATTTCAATAAATTAAAATGTAAACTGAAATATGTTATTCCAATTTTATTTTCAAATATTAGGTTTTTGAATTTAAATAAATAATTTATTAACACGCATTAAAAAAACTTCCAGTATAAAATTTACATTTCATTGGAATTAAGTTTATATAGAGAAATGAAATAATTTTGATAGGTATCATCACTTAAATGATTGTTTTGTTTCTCAAATGAAATTTTACTATTGATATTTTAATAATTATAATATAAAAATGCAAAAAATATATTTTGTAGAACTAGAATTTTTCTATTGTTCATTTTAAAAGATATATACTGAATCAGCTGATGCAAAAAAAAATTTTACATACAAAATCTAAATATGTTTACCAACAAATCAGATTTGTAATAAATTTTGTAATTTCTTGATAAAAACTTTTATATGCTGTACAAACAATTATATGTATAACTTACATAGGGTCATCTATTTTCCTATATTAATTTTTGAATCAATAAAATTTGCATTCTTGAATGATTTCATTTAGATTGAAACAGGCTACATAGATAACCAAAAACATTTTTGAATAAAAAATTTATCTTATTTATTTGGCTTATAGTTTAAATAATAAAAATCATAAATAAAAGTAAATTATTTTAAGATTCTGTAGAAGAATTTCAAATTAAAAATGAACTTATAATTTTTTATGTTAATATTGAACATCTGTATATTTTAACTTAAATAATTGTAATTCAAAGAGATAAAGTAGATTATTAATTAAAATTGTCATACCAAATTTTGTGCACTACATAATTATACACTAGATTAAAAGGAAACAACAATGAATAATCTACAATAAATAAATACAAATTTTGGAGGCCTATAATGTGATTCATAAATACAGGTATTCCTTGATTTATGAAGATAACTTGGATCTTAAAAGTTGTTTATTAGGTAAAAATTCATAAATCGAAAACTCACTTCCCCTTAATTCCTACATAAAAATTTCCAATTGGTTTTTATGTATCAGAAAGTCATCACCATTTTACTTATTGATGTTAAAGCATTAATATATATATATCAATTAAAATTTATGATTTCTAACTTCTAATGTTTACTAGGACAAAAGAAATTAGTTTTTTATCCTGCTTCAAGTGCTTGTTGTGATTTCTTTTGTCAGTAGAGCAGCAGAACTCAGTTGTTTATAGTTTACTAGGACTATATATATATTAATAAACAAAGAACATTGGGTCAGGGTATCAAACCCTTGTCAACTGCACTGACCAATAGTAAAATTTGTCTATGACAATGCCATTGTAAGCTGAGGACTACCTGTATCTATATTATAATTTATTATAGTTATTACTACTTAATCTATTACTTGTCATACAATTTCGAATTTCAGAGTCACTAAGTGTTAAGTGTTCTTCAAATTTAAGTTTATTATAACAATACACTTGCCACTCATTGTGACTATAAAAATTTTAATCAAATATTGTTTTAAATTTACATAACTAAAAACTTTTCATTCCACTAAATTATTGGCAAATATAAATCAAATCTTATAGAAGTTATCAAAATTTTTAGTTCTATTTGTTAAAAATTCATTAATTATAAATTTTATAATGGTAATTATTTTAATAAAATTAATACACACAAAATAATTTGCTTATTTTGGTTAGATTTAGTATATTTCAACAGAACAACAAAATACCATTGTACTTCTATTGATAATTTATATATAGATACAAAATATATTGAGAGATTTACACATTTGTAATAATGTGTAATCATTGTTTAATAAAATTAAAGTTTTATACTGCTGCAAAACCATTTGAAAAATGAAGTAAATATATTATGTACAAAGATGTATTTATATTGTTTATTACATTGAAAATTCATCTACAAAAGATTTGTAAATTGAGAGATACTTGTATGTACGAATAAAATTTCTTTGGAAAGAATTTTTTATATAGAAAACAAAATTATAGTTTCAATGGACTAAATGGTAATTACCTGCTGGTGGAATGTGGGTTGCATTATATTGCACAGTATCACACTATATAACAGGCTTTTTTAATGAATACATACATCCTCTAGACTACATGTAGAGAAACTGCATTGTGGTCTGGAAAATGTGTATGTGTATATATATATATATATATATATATAGACTCACACAACTGTTCATCAAATTTTGAACAATGAATTGGGGATGAGAAAAATCTGTGCAAAAATGGTTTCGAAAAATCTTTCACAAGAGCAAAAAGACATCAGAAAGGAAAGGTGCCTTGACTTTTTGGGAGCAATTGAAAACGATCCCCATTTTCTGGAACGTGTTATTACAGATGACAAGTCTTGGGTGTTTGAGTATGACCCGGGAACCAAGTGCCAGAGCATGGAGTGGCACACTTCAACCTCTCCAAGGCCAAAAAAAGGAAGAATGAGCAAGTCAAAAATCAAATGCATGCTGATTTGCTTTTTTGATAGCCAAGGAATCATTCACAAAGAGTTTGTGCCTCATGGCCAAATGGTTAATCAACATTTTTACCGAGAAGTTCTCGAGAGACTTTGAAAAAGGTCATGCGTGTGAGACCAACCATCAAAAACGTGGGTGTTGCATCACGACAATGCTCCTTGTCACACTGCGAATTCTATCAATGAGTTTTAGGCCAGTAAAAAAACATTCCTGTGGTTCCTCAGTCTCCTTATTCACCCGACTTGAGTCCATGTGACTTTTTTCTGTTCCCAAGATTGAAAAATCGGAAAAGGGTCATGCGTGTGAGACCAACCATCAAAAACGTGGATGTTGCATCACGACAATGCTCCTTGTCACACCGCGATTTCTATGATTCAATGAGTTTTTGGCCAGTAAAAACATTCCTGTGGCTCCTCAGCCTCCTTATTCACCAAACTTGAGTCCATGTGACTTTTTTCTGTTCCAAGATTGAAAAATCACCTCAAGGGATGTCATTTTGGGACATTGCAGAATATTCAAACAGCTGTACCGACCAACTGAAGGTTATTCCAGTATCTGAGTTCCAGCACTGTTATGAGGAATGGAAGAATCGACTCCAGCGCTGTGTGGCTTCCCAAGGTAGTTACTTTGAAGGAGACAATGTGAATTTGTAATAAATGGAGGAATCTTCTCCAGAACTGTGTGGCTTCCCAAGGTAGTTACTTTGAAGGAGACAATGTGAATTTGTAATTTTATTTCAATAAAAAAATTAGAAAAAATCAGTCTCATTACTTAATTTACACACCTTGTATATTTATTAAAAAATGCAATGTAACATGTCTTTCACTAGCAGGTAATCTACCATTTTGCCTTTCAATATTATGATTTTTAAAATAGAATTCATGGAAGGTTACTTATAAAAGAAATTAAATATTTATTCTATTATTTTAATCCAATTGGTATGGCATTACTGAATCTAGTTCTTTGATTCTTATAATAAATTTTTAAAATTATTTCTTGGAAAATTAGTTTGAAAATTTTTAAATGCATTGTTAATTTACTAAATCATGAAAGAATTGAAAATGACTAAAATTCAAAGCAAAAATGAAGAATTGCTATTTGCACTGTGTACAAATGATCTAGTAGACCAAATATTCATGCTCTCTCTCAGCGTCAGACCGTTAATTTTGGGTACCCTGGGCTAATACTGTTTGGGGCCTACTAAATTAACTCAAATTAATCTAATGTTGAGAGCTAAGCTAAATTAACATGCTTTAGAGGAGCTAGATTTGCACTCCTATTCCAACATTGCCATGTTATTTGGATAATTGACAAAGTATATTTTGATTTTACTGACTACCGACAGAACCGTATTTACCATTTACTGTCATTCAAAACACTGATATTTGATATTTTATTTTTTCTTAAATTCTTAATTAAAATTGTTTTTTATTTTTGACTGAGAAGGGGCCCCTTGATTGTACGGGGTCCTGGGCTGCAGCCCATAAAGACCATGCCTAAATCTGCCCCTGCTCTCTCTAATATTCAAGAACAATTCTAACTTTATTGTAAATATTATTTATCTCAATTACACAACAGAATAAAAAAAACTATGAACATATTCATAGATACATAATACACACAAACATTCAAAGTACAGTTTTGTCATTGCTGGAAAAATCATCATCAATGCAGAATAGTGCAATGATAAATTTTACAGAATTTATATTAAATCTTGTTTACTATTATTACATTCTTGCATTAAGATTAAAAGCTATATTATAACGTCTAATTTTTTTAGTCTACCAACACAGGCTAAGTAAAATCTATAATAAAATGATTATGGTATATAATTTTAATATCCAATTTAATATCAAATTTATAATTTATGAATCAAAAGATTAATTTATTTATTACATCAAATATATTGATAAAATAGATCTTAAGAAGGCTTGTAGTATCTTTTCTTGATTTGCAAAAATTTCAAAAAAAAAACATTAAATTTGAGTTAAAAATTTTCAATTTTCTAGGCATGTCATATAAGAGCAAAATAATATGGGCACTGTAAAATAGTTACCGAGAAATTTAATATTCAATTTACAATTACACTATTATACAATAAATGCATATTGTATTTTGGATTTTTAATCACAGGAATAGTTATAAAAAAAAATTAAAAATATATTCTCAATAACTTTCTATGAAAAAATTAAAAGCAAGACTAAAGAATCCTGTTTGTATTGCATGCAAATGTTCTGGGAGTCCAAATATTCTCAAGAATTTACAATAAATAAGGATTTTGGAGATATGTAATTCTACATTTTTTTTAATCCTAATCAGTTTTGATGTATTAAAAAGATTTTATCATGTACGAAATCAGGGCAAAAATGTTAATAAATATTGATGCAATTCAACTATATTGTAAAACTGCAAACTCTTAAATGAGTATTCAATTAATTTTTTCAAGAAACTATAAATTCAATAAAAAAATATTTAAATATCACCAATTTATTCTGTGATGATGATAAAGTCATACGTATAGTTATAAAATTTCTGTAAATTTCCCTCAAAATTAATATAATACTAACTAATCAATAAATATGATTTGCGATATTTGTTTGTTTTATTAATAACAACACGGGTAATGTGAAAGGCAATAAAACAGAATCTGTAAATGTTTTTCTCTAAAAATAACAGTTTATTTATGTGTATTTTGTTCAATATATTAATAATAATATATAACAGCAATTTATATTGGCTAAAATTATTACACAATATGCATAAATTATACAGAAATAAAATCGTTTGCATGCTACAGTTAAGCCTAAGCCGGAGTTTAGTAAAAATTCGAACTCACCGTTTCACTAGCATCGATTTCAATCTTAAAAGTTTGTTGTTGTAAAGTTTTTAACGTTATAATCATTTTGTATTGAGAATTTTGATAGATAACTACTTCTTAATTGAGGGTTAACAAATTGAAAGCGTTATCTTCATAACAAGTCAGCAACTTCGACGAATAGTCGCCATGAAAGTTCTGACGTCATCTGTTCTTGTCTCCATTAACTTAATTAATTAAGCATATTTTTTCTATTTTAAATATTAATAATATTCCTTATATTTATTTTTGCATGAAATTTGTATTGGTTATCAGATTTATTTTTTCTTAAATTAATGCGTTATTATAATGTAGCATTTCGATTTGATGACGGTACATCCGGTAGGTGTTCTAAATTTGATAAACCACGTGCATAAGAAAGTGAAGTTATTGTTAGTCATAATGATTTGTTGAGTGAAACAAAGTACGTTTTAATTTAAACTTGGTTAATAAATTGTTTTTGAAACTGTCAGAAATATTGTTTGGCCTATGTCGAAATTTCGAAAGTACTAATTATTTATCAACTATATTTATTTAATAGACACATTATCCTTCATTAAAAATCAATTTTAAAACTAAATCGCATTTTATTTTTATAGTAAATATTTAGCAGAGAATATTGTATACGCATTTTCTTATTTACCAAAATACACGAACATTTCGGTGTCTAAGTCAACTTCTATTTCTAGTATCTGGCACTATAATAACTGGTATTGCTCAATTATCTAACTGATTTGAACATTCGTTTTGCTGTTTTATATGCCTACTATTGCTTAAAATAATAATCAAAGTTTAAAAATTATAAAATTTATATTCAATTTCTATTTAAATATAACTCATTGTAACTATGAATAAAAGAAAATCATATGAAGAAAAATTGAAAAATGCTTTATTAAAATTTAAGTTATGATAAATGAATTCAAATATTTTTTTATTATTTGAAAATAAAATATTTTTATTTCCAAATAATAATAAGTGCAATGCTTCGATGGTGCAATGACAAAATCATCTATATTTACTGGCTTTGAGCCTAAGACTTTTGACAAAAGATCAGATCACTAATCATCACAATTTCAAGAACTTATATTTGGAATTGCAAAATTGAATTAAATAATAATGATGATAAAATTTTATATAAATTAAATTGCAGGTTACTAAATAATCTTTAAACTTTATAAAAAATAAACCAAGGATTGGATAATTAAATCCAATGTTGAATTGTTATGACCAGTTTGTGATTTAGTTTATGAAAAATTCCTTTAAGGATGAATTCAGTCATAGCAAAAGAAATGGAGTTGAAATAAACAATTACAATCATAACAATAATTTTGTGTATATTGTTTTATATAATAATTTTAAAAGCTAACTCAAGCTGTTTACAGATATTTCTTTCCAAAACAGTTATGAAATATATTCCTTTAATAGTGCATATTAGTAAAAACAAACTCAAATGGCCATTGTATTTATTGTTGTTTTAGTTTGGCAACGCTTAAAAAAAATACACTATAATGGATAATATGCAAAACCATTTTGCACAATATTTATATACTTTAATGCTAATTTTGAAAGAATAAAGTCAAGTGTAATATTGGAATTCATTACTTTAAATTTTTACTTTATCTAATAGTAATTGGTCAAACTTGGCTTAGCAGAATGGCTAGACCTCCATAATTTTGATATGCAGCTAATTTAGATAGTTTACATTAAGATATATTTATTTGAAAATATAAAAGTTACATATTGTTTATTTAATAATTGAATTTCTCTTGTAAAACAGCTTTTAATAAGTAATAAAATTGAATATTTCAAACAAAAAATTTTGTTTTAAGATAATATCCCACCCATATATTCATTAATAAACAGTTTATACTTTTGTGTATTTAGTAATAAGCAAAAATATTTGAAACTTAGTTATTATTATGAAAACTCTATTATCATCATAACATTTTATAAACTATTTATTAAGTTATCAAATTTAATCATGAGCAAATCTAGATTTAGAAAAATATGAAGAAAATTAAAAAATGAAATACAACTGCACAAAATTTTATTATAAGTTCAATACATATTACTGATAATTTAAATTCAACACTGATATCAATCAATGATGACAGTTTAAAACAATTTGTTTTAAAAATCAATTTTCTAATGCAGTGATCATAATCCTATTTATTAATCATAAGTTAATGACTTAACTTACATAAATCATCATGGATTTATTAAAATATATATTATACATTATATACAGTAGGCCTATTTTTTAAATTTAAATTCATTGATACAAATTTGTGAAATTATTGATAATTTTTCTGAGAAAATAAAATTTAATTATCAATATTTTTAAAAAATATATTTTAATAAATTTTTGTTAATTGATAGGTTTTATTAAGTTTTTATCCTGTATCAGTTTCAGACTGATATAAAACTGTATAACGACTAATATTTCTATTAAAAATAGAAATATAATAATAGAAATATTAGTCGTTAAAATCAATGGTATAGTCCATATCCTGTGAAAGTTTATTTATCTTCTATAAATATTTCGTTACTCATTTTAATTCGATATTGGTGACTGATTAGAATAACATGAAATTCAAAAACTGCCATCAGATATATAAATCCGTCGTTATAATGCTATACTGTATTTATATATTTAATATAAATAAACGTAGCCTTTTAATAAATATATGCTGAAAAGTGAATACTTAGTACAGTATTCATATTAGTCGAGTTTCTTCAAATTACTATGATGTAATCATTGATATGAATTTGCAGCATTGCTGCTACTGTATATTGTGCCAGTTTTCGTCCATTCTTAGAATAGTGTCTAAGTGTATCGTGGAATAGTTCCTTTTCTTGGATAACGACTGTAGTGGCAACCGACCTTAACTCATATTTGTGATCATTCATGCTTGAAAGATAGAAACCTAAGGTTTCTAATTTCTATTGTTTTCACTAGCCTTAAGGCCTTAAGTTATGATAGAGCGACACGTTGTGGAGTTAAACTGCAAATTTGAAATAAATGATTGATGTATTTTATAAGTTTACTTTCTTAAAAGTATACTAGATATAGTAGGGAATACAAAATTGTTTCAATTATAATCGTTCAGTGAATTTTTCTCAGTAATTCAATCTTGAACGATGCTTTGTTTTCACAAATCGAAATATTTTTACTCAAATTATCCAGGCTCACACTAACATCAAAAAATAGAAAAATCACAACATGTTCCAATCGTTTAGTTTCCCCTGATGAAATTATATCAACACCAAGTCATCTAGGCTATTATTTTTAGTTAACCAGATGACTACAATGATTAAATATTTGATGACTTAGCTTCAATTATGGGTCCCATAATTCTAGGTATTTTTCAGGAGCGGTTGGGCGAGTTAGTTTAATACATCGATATATATGCATGGTTGAATCGCATTCTTCTTCTGACGGTCTACTCCGGATATGGACGACCCGTGATATTCCTAGATGCCGACTCCACGAATAGTCGCCTCCGTGTTGTTTATATTTAGCAGTGTAAAAATTATCATAAATGCTAATAGATCGGAAGAGCGGTTCAGCAGGAATGCCGAGACC